>WEIT01034453.1:217153-244457 GCA_013389985.1 Dryoscopus gambensis
CCAATGTTATTATTTAATGAAATCAATACACAATGTTGTTACATGTTATGTTGTTTGTAAGCTATAAGCTCTCAAGCTAGGAATTGGAACAACATTATTCAAAGCCTTTTCAATTTGCTGTGCCTGCCAACTTATATGTTGATTGTGGCATTTTGTCCAAATAGCATCAACTTGCTAAACGGCAGTAAGAAATTTAGGTATGTTAACAAGAAGGATTACAGTCTGTCATCAGGATTCACCTGCATGCCAGCAGAGATGTGACTTCACATGCTTTGTTTTTCCTACGTGTTCCTCAGTTTGCTCACATGCATGTATGGCACGGGCTCCTTCCAGGCACTGTCAGACTGCACCGTGCGCTGACTGCTAAAATGAGAGCCAAGATGTGAGCCTGCAGAGGCTCTGAAGTTGCATCCAGGCTGTGCCAAGTGTCCCTGAGCTCTGTGCTCTGCCAAAGCATCATGATGGAAGCTGTAATGCTGTCAGCGTGTCCTCACCCAGGGGAACCCACCTGGGTCACTGCAGCAAGGCTGGACTACGGCGGCTGCTGAAACAGCCCCTCAGCTTCCCCTTTCTGAGCTTTTTTTAAACTGTAATTTTACAGTTGCAGTAGCACAGAGTCCAGAATTAAACTTCTCTCCTTTTTCTCAGGCAGGAGGTAGGGGGGCAGACAATATTGATGAAAGAGCCCCAACTCCCCCATGAAGTTCCCTGCTCATTAAAGTGACGGGGCTGCAGCCACGCTGGCTCTTCAGCGCTTTCAGCAGTGCCCCACAGACCAAGCAGCAGCAGCGCTGCCACTCTCAGTGCCACATGATGTCTGTTCTTGCACAAAGATCATTCAAAGCTTTCCCCTTTGAAACAAAGCCTTTGTAGTCAGATGAGATCTGAGGAGATGATGTCGAGTTAGGGGCTCAGCGAGGTGATGAGTGAATGAATTGAGTTGCAGCATATGGCCCACATCTCCCACATATCCTTTGGACTGTTTACATGAGACATTTTATCTGCATGAGAAGATAGCAGTGCATCCCTCCCCTTCCTGGGCAGACCCAAAACGGTGTGTGTAAGTGATGGTGGGAGAAAGTGGGGCCAGGGAAGGGGGACAGAGGAGACAGATGCTGTCAGGGATGTAATAGTCTGGGCTTCTGTTTTGCCAGCACCGTTATGTTGGTTGGAGCAGTGGCTTTTCACTCCTCTGCTGCCAAAGACCATCTGTGCTGGCAAATATCCCAGTGCTGATGCAGTTGTATCACTTGAAAAGGACTTTGCTGGCATTGTTTGCTATCTCTTAAAAGCCAGTCTGAGATTGTCCAGCTGAAGGAGTTTGCAATAAGCTGCATTTCCTTAAGGGTGTTTGCTGAGAGGCATGACCTGTATCTGGGAAGCTGGGGATGCTCAGGAAGGAAAAGATACCATTGTGAAAACATGAATCAACCAACCACTTGCAAATTCATATGCATTTCTGCTACCGAAACAAAAAATGAGGAAACAAACCTCAGGTTTTTGAGGTGCTCTCCTGCATGCTTTTTGAACCTCTGCTCTTACTGTGAGAGCCAGAAAACTGAAAGCAGGAAAGGGGGAGCAGTTTTATATTCATGAGAACCACTAAGCCACAGAGACCAAAGACTTTGTCAGAGGAGATCCAGGAGATCCAGTGGTGGTGGTTTGAAGCCTGAATGGACCACTCCAGGCTTTGCAGGATGTTACTACTTGTGTAGCAGTGAATGGGAGTCCCTGGTTGTGAATTGTCCCCCTGGTGTTAGTGGGCCAGCAGGGAAAAAATAGAGATGAATTTATGCCCACATAGGGATGACCCATTTGAGGTCTGTGACACACACTTTGCTGTGCTCTTGTTCAGCACAGTGGAAAACTTCCCATTGTGGGAAGGTCCAGGTGGGACATGTCCTGCTGTCCTGCCCTCAGGTCCCACAGAGGACCCGAAGTTGCAGGAAAGGTGTTTGTGACTTGGGCTAAATGGCTACTATGCAAGTGATGCTATGTGCTCGTATTATCATTCTGTCCCCTTCAAATTTTTAACTCATTTGAGCAAATGAGGCAAAATTTCAGGGACCTCAGAAACACTGAGCTCCCTCAGTTCTATGAATATGAAGACCTGTTACCACTCCTAGGACAGGAAAGGAGCAGCAACTCATCTTTCTCTAGGTGTCTGGTAAAAAATCAAGCTTCACCTTTAAGATGTTGTTTTTAGAAAACAAAACTTTTTGCTGTACACAGCATTACCTGTTTCTTTGATTGATTGCACTTGTCTGTTTTACTGTATGAAGATCCTAAGCAGGATCCATGACACTGAGACTCAGGGTTTGTTTAAAGCCCAGGGGCAGGACAGCCTTTCCATCTATGTTGGACCTCATCATGGCACGGGTCCTTGGGAGGAAAGGAATGAACAGGGGAGCAGCTGCTCTTCAGATGTCCCCTATGGACAAAGCCTGTAGCACAGCCTGGAGGTGCTGACCAGTCCTGATGGCCTGGAACAGGAACAATCAGGTGATACAGACCAAGACAGCCCTGGAATTCATCAGGGTGGTTTGGCTGCCTGTGCCAAAACCCACTGCAGTGAGTTTAGAGAGACCTTTGCCTGATGCTGACCTGGACCTGCCAGTTTGTTTGGTGTGTAAGTCTATTGGGAAGAAAGGTAACAACAACCTGAATATATCTGGGGAAGGATGCTAACTAAGTCAAATTTGGATGATGATGGATTGGTAGAAAGGGGGGTGATGACAGGCTGTATCTTCTCTCTTGAATTTTGGAAGGATAAATGGGTGAGGTAGCTTTAGACACGGCTCATGGCAAGGTACCAGAATACCTCAGGATTGTACTCAAAGCCTGAGTTTGTGCTGCTGGTGTAAACCAGTGTGGGGACTGACATGGTTTTGCTGGTGCTGGTGGTGCTCAGTAGGTATTTCAGGGCTGTGATATGAGAGTGAGGCAGGGCAGCATGGACTGGGTGTCACACAGACACACACTCCTGGCATGGAGGGGACATGCCTCTGGGGCTTATGGGGCTGGCACGGGTGTTGCAGGATCAGCTGGTTACTGAATCACAGGGATCAGGGCTGGGAGCGGATTTCTGAAATCCATCTGCCTGCCATCAGTGACCCCAAACAGCAGCAGTGCTCTAGGATAGTCCTTTCCTCATGACCAGATGATCACAAGGTGTTCTGAATCCCTCTGTCACTGGTATCATGACAAAAACCAGATCCCAAATACTCTCAGTTCCGAAGTCTCTACAGACTTTAGGTCCTATTTCTCATCTGGTTCAGCCATCCATGTGTAGCACCTGGGAATTGCTTCTGTTTGGAGCAAAGTCCAATGTCCATGAGCTGTAATGGTCCAGAGCGTGTGTGCACTGCATGGGTGGAGTGTAACCCTGTGTGCCAGAGTGCACCGATGCAGACTCTGAAGATAGAACTCACTGTGTTTTTTGCTTCAGGATACAGACAAAGGAGAGAGGGCCTTTGTAAGAACTTCATGTTCTTAAGTCAAATCACAGAATCACAGAGTGGTTTGGGTTGGAAGGGACTGTAAAGATCATCTGGATCCCGTAGGAATTGCTTGGCAGATGAGCAGTGGATGAAGTACTCAAAAGGGAGCACCATCTCTGAGCTCCTGGGAACAGAGAGAAGGGGAGGGAGATGTTGGGACCTCCTCCCCCAAGGAATCAAAGGGAAAGGCTTACACTGAGGATACTGGCGTGGGCAGTCCCCTAAGCATGGGGCATTACTCCACCACAGGGTTTCACCCAAACAAAATGGATGTATTTCTTTTCAGGCACTGAAACCAAGAAAAAACCAAACAAATAAAAAAAAAAGAAAGATTTTTTTTTTTACATAGGAACTTTAAAGCAAGGAAGAAAACTCCTCCATTCAAAAAACAAGCCCAGACACAATTCCCAAGGTGGGAGTTACAATAGAAACTATTTTCCTTTAGTAATGCTCATGGCAGAATTCCCTTTATTGCGGTGTAATGGTCACAGCACACAGCGCATTGGCACAAATGACATACTGTAGACAGAAATAAAACTTGTAGTTTGAATGCCATTTAAAGTCCTCTGTTGGTTTTGTGCCATCTCCTTTCTTATTTCATCTCCTCCCTTACTTGTATGAAGTAGGAAAAGACCCCAGCTCGATGACAGGGGTGTGTGCACCTGCATTAATTGAGAAATCCCCATTACACAGAGACAAGACTCTGACCCCCAGCAAAGACTGGCAGCCTTTGCTAATGATGAAAGGATGCCACCAGTTTCAGCATCACACTGCTCTTACCCAAAATAATTAAAATGTCTCTATTTTTCTCATGCGTTCACTGGATAGATTTGACCACATCCACTGTATAATTGGTTTTGCTGCTACTTTCATGTAAAATCAGCTATTTTTTTCCCTTGTAGCTCTCTGTAGATCTTTTCTAGAGTAAGAAGGAAGGCAAAAGGAAACTGCAATTATATATCCAGAAAAGCATGCAGTGGAGAGAAAAGATTCAGGTGTAGCACATGAAACTGTCTGCATTTTCTACCACTTTCATAATGCCAGGCAGAAAATATCCCATGGAATTCACAAGCATCTTAAAATAAAAGGAAAAAAACCCCACAACATGAAGATTTTCTTGCCTTTGTTCAGATTCTTGTCAGGTCAGAGAACTGCATACTCATGCTATTCATGCTATTTATTATTCCTGAAACAAAACACAGCACAATGTTGGGAATTATTTTTTCCTTGGGATAGCTTTTGTGGTGAGCATTGTGTTTGCCTCTAAAACACATTTTTCCATTTGGTTTCATGCAGTTTCATAATTCCTACCAAAAAAAGCCAAACCAAAAACCTACCAAAAAACCACCAAAAACTTTCGATTGATAACTTAGCACAAATCCCTACTTCCTTCAACACTATTTTTCACAGTACAAATGATATGCACGGCTCATCCACTGGTGCAGTCCTGCGGCTTGAAAGGTGTTTGCTGTATTTTCTCACTTAGATAATTATGTAGGCACTGGTGAATATCACCTTGAAACAGTCAATAAAGTAAGGTGAAAACGTGAATTATCTTTGTTTTCACACATTTTGGAATGCTGATAGAAAACTCAAGTAACAACACCAAGAGGAGCATTGTACGTGTGCATTTAGCTCTCAAGAGTTGCCTCAGCTCAGCTCCGTGGAGCCCGCAGGAGCAGTTATGAGACCAGATGTTTTTCTCATTCATTAAACTGTGCTGGCCAGCATGTAATTCTGAGCAGAAAAATGTTGGGATTGCTGGAGATACAAGACCTCTTTGTGGTGTGAGCTCTGGTTTTACACCTGATCCTGCTGTGTGCAAGTACTGCAGGGCTGCACAGTCGGACCTGGGGGGTGTGAGCTGGAAATAAACCCCAAATCCAAGGCACAACTGCACACACCTGTCAGCCTCCAGGAAAAAGGGTGAATTTCTGGTCCCACTGAATCTGGTGGGAGTTTTCTCATCAACTTCAGTGTGTTTTACTTTGCCTCTCTGGTTCTTTGGCTCCAAACCACACATTTTTATGTCTTGAGCAAAAAGAGAGTTCCTGCAGCTGTTGGTAGTAATAAATCTCTTCAAATCAGTCACTAGGGAACAACTTCACTCATTTGTACACACAGAGCCAATGTAATGCAGGGATGTCAAAAAGTGACCATGGCTGGCACCTGCAGGGAGGCTGAAAAAGTCAATTCGGGATGGCTTTAGAGCAGCAGTTCTGTATTGAGTTCCAAAGAGTCTTCCCTGCATGTGAATGGTGGGGTTTAGGCAGGAAAATGCTAGAGCCAGCTAAAGGAAAGTGCAATTGTAGCTGATGATTATAGATAAGGAGTGTCTGTCAGGATCCCCCTTGCTTCCTGTTCCAGCCCAGAGGAGTTGTTTAGACTGGAAAGCAAGCAGCCTGTGGAGTAGGACATGGGTTTAAACTTCAAGTTTCTTTTAAAGGTGGCCAATTGTAACCCTTCATAGGGATGCCACCAAATCTGTGGATATGTTTGGTTGGTTTGTTTTTTTCTTTTTTTTTTTTTTTTTCCAAAGGTGAACTTTATTTTTCTTGGAACAATTGAGTTTGGTGGCTTTTTAAGGAAGCTGAGTCCAGAATTTTTTTTTTCTGCATTTTTGAATGGTAACTAAACTAATGTTGCTGGCACTGCGAGGGCTGCTGCTGAGTCAAAGGACAGCAAATGTTACTGTGCTTGCCAGCAAAGCTCCCTCTCGGATGAGTTTGGCTTGGCAAAGAGGGCTCTGTGTGGTCCTGTATATCTATATCTATATCTATATCTATATCTATATCTATATCTATATCTATATCTATATCTATCTATTCTTGTGTGTGTATACCTATAGGTAGATGGAGTTTTTAAAAACAAAAAGCTAAACTCAAGGAAATTAACCACTTATCAAACCCCAATGGGATCCGCTCATTCAAAAATATTTCAATTTTTAAATGCTTGTGTTATTTAAAGAACTATTTCCCATGAGATCAAGATTCAGAAGGATTCTCTCAATAGTCTGTGTGTTTTTTAGGAGTGTGGAGGGGATGGAAGGTGAGGTTAAGTTATCAGAAGCATCAACAACACAACATATGAGCACCGTGGCGAGTACTTCAAGAGTTGATTGAATTTTATGCTGGGTTCGTGCCTTGGTGAAAGGTTTTCACTGGTACCATGATGAAAACCTGCCCTTCTGCCCATATTTTGAATGTGGGACAGAAAGAGCTCTATGAGCATTTCTTGTCAGTAAGGATGAATTCTGGTATGGGAACAGGGAATTTTTCCTAGTAAACGATGTACGAGGGAAGAGGCGATTAGCTTTGTGCACTTTGACCCTTTTACACATACTGAGAAAAGTGGTTTGATGGTAGTTTGAGGATAGTATTAGGATCATCTGTTAGTCAGATTTCAAGTTAATTAACCAGCCAATCTGCTCACACTGGAAGGGGCTCGTGTATGATTATGAGTCACCCACATGGGTAACTGATATTTGTTTATTTTTAGGCAGACTGTGAGGCACCCAGACACTACGGCAATGGGTTCCAGATCAGTACTTTAAATATATGAAATATACTGATGATTTGGACCTTGCAGATGAGAGGAGTGTCTGCTTTCTCACAACCTCTCCCTTTGTAGAAGATGAGGTCAGGCTCAGCACATGAAGACAAATTCCTTATCCTAAGTATAGTTAAGGCTCATTCCTGAAATATACAGAAAGCATTATTTTGGGATGGATCTGTATGTACTCTTGCAGCCCTTGGTAGGCTGAGTGAAAGAGTTGGTCTTATCCATGTAAAGGTATAAAATTGTGTGGGGCTGCATTAATAGCATCTAAATTTTTTTGTGCTTTGGTCCTTTATTCTTGAAACATGGTGCTGAAAGTGTGGGTCCATGAAAGTATGAGAGGCTGGCAAAAGTGAGGCAAAGAAAGTGCAGTGGGCTCTGGGAACAGAGATGGGGGTCCTGGGTACCACTGAAACAAGTTGCCTGTCTTTGGAGGTGATCGCACTCTATAATCCCTTTAATGAATTCAACAAACTCCTTTCCATACTTAACTAAGCTCCTGTCCTTTCCCTCCCCAGAGCCACAGTTCTTGCTGCCACCTTAAACACATTCATGGCCAGCTCAGACCCATTTGTTCTTGTGCCAGTGTTGACTTTCCTTCAGTAGCTTTTCTTACAGGGCACATTCCAATTTGTTCTGTCAAGAGCAGGGGGAAAATTTTTCTTGTCCACGTTTCTGCATGAGGAATTCAGAAACAGAAGGAAACCTTTGTCTAATAAGGAGTTTTCCAGGGGCCAGCGCCTCCTCCTCAAGAGGAGTAAGTACTTTCCTTAGTTTCCCTTTCCTTTCCTCAATTTTTGCCTCCTCCATCCTTTTCTCTATCACATGCTTCTCCTACTGGCCTCCTGTTTTGTTTTCTGTGCCACCTGGCATGTGCATGCCTTGTCACTTCTGTCCCTTCGCTGTGGGTGGGTGATGGGCTCAGACACAAATCCTGCCATCCCTGGGGTAAGGCAGCCACCCATCTTCTCTATGTGGAAGGGCAGCAGTGGAGAGAAAGGTGACACAGGCTTCTTGGCATGCTATTTGCTTTTAGTTTTGGGGAAAGGCTGGGGTAGGGGGACATAAACATCACCAATTCCCCTGCAGAAGTGACTTTGGACCATGAAGGGGCCGTAGTGAAATTGAGACTTGGCAGCTTGTTCACATTGCTGGATGCCATGGGTCCCACACATTTATCTGTGGATGTGAGATATGGAGCATTAATTAAACTGTGTAAACAATCATTTATTCATTTTACTCTAGCCTGGTACACATAAAAATGAAATGCCAGGAATTAGGCATCTTTCTGGAAAAGTGTAATTTTTATAAGAATTGCAGTAAGCAAAGAGTTGACTTAATTTAGAACTCCCCTTTTGTGTATTTATGTATTAATATTGTATTTTTAACATTGTTTTTGTTTAGTGTATTTTGTGTAAGCAGTCACTTAATTAGCAATGACTTTATTTAACTATTACAAAGATGATTTCTGTATTTTTCTAGTGTTTGTTTTAGCATTGCAATTACATAAGCACAGTCTTCCCTTCAATTTCCAGAGGGAAACAGCTGCATTTTCATTTTTCTGAAACGGGTTCTTTTAGGATCTTTCCTTGAAATTATTTTGCTCTATACATTTCATATTTGGTCACTTCTGCAATGAAATTTAATGAGTTTTCCTTATAACAGTTTCTGGCACAACAGTACTGCAGCATCGTGATTCTGGGAAGCGCAGTGAGGAGAGAAGACTTTTACATGAACTCTTTCTATATTGTGGTTGCAATAGGACTTGAAAAGCATTTTTTATAATTACAGTGAAATTAAAGAGAGGTAATTTTGCGCATGGTTTCAGACTCTGAGACAGCTTCTCACAGTGGTTTCACCCCAGCTGGTGGTGGCCATGGAATCACGTTAAGGAGGTTTAGTACTGGCTGATTGGAAAGGGGTTTTCTGTGAGCCATGGAGGCCTGGCAGTGTCAGGGGGATGGGGGAAGCCTTCCGGCTCCTGGCTCGGGCCAGCGGCACACGCCTCATGCTATTACAAACACCCAATCAAATCAGCACTGTGTTTAATAAACAATTTAAAAATATCAGATGTAGCAAAACAAACCTGGAGATGATAGAATCAGTGTTGTTTTTAGAGGTGGCGGAGAACAGAACATCCTTTTCTTGGAAACACTACGTGTCCAGGAGGAAAGCGGCTCCTTTGCAGCCTCTCAGCTTCCCCAGGCACTGCTCAGAAAGTCTCAGGCAGTGCTGGCCCATGGAAACCCATGTGCCAATGTTTGTAGAAGCATTGGTTTCCCAGCTGTCCCAGGGATATTCCATCTATCTGTCACCTAAATAAAAATTCTTCTTGCAATCCTTGCATGTGAGGGCTAAAAAGATCTGGTAATAACCTAAGAAGTAAGTGATTTAGATAGAGAAAAATAAGGGCTTTTAGTGACCCAAAAGCAGTCATCCATTTTGAGTGGTAGTGGCACAAATCATGCCTGGGCCTTGCCTTGTAATCTATTTTAGCTGATGACCAAGAAGTAAGTAGGTGCCGTGCTTTCCAACTTGGCAACTGCAGCTCTGGGCTGGGTTTGGCCACTAATGTGTGAGGAAGGACCACTTCAGGTTGTGTTGATGCTTGAGTAGTTTGAAAACATACTGATGACCCCTTATTTAATAAAGGAATGGGCCAACCCTCCCTGCAAAATCCTGAACATCCCAAATACAGCACAATATTAAATCACTTCCCCAAAGCAACCTTCCAAAGTTAAGCTGCAGATGAGTCTGCCTGAGGGGTAGGAAGAAAAGACTTTAAGTGTATGTCCATGGAAGAGCAAGAAATGGACTAAAAAGGGCTGGTGTCTTTCTGTGTTTGCCATTGAACTCCCAGTATCACACCTGTCATCTCTGGAGGCTTGGGGAGAATCTAGTGAGACCAACACACTTTGGTTTCTGGATAACTTTGATTTAATTTTTGGACTCTACACTTTGAAAAAAAATGAATTTAAAAATTATGAAGTAATGCTTTAGTTTTGTCAAGGACTACTGGTTTCATTCTTGGGGTGGTGTTCTCTTTGCCTACCTCTGTTCTTCATCTTTAACAGTCCTTCAGCTCTGAGGCACCTCTTGGAGCAATGACAAATTTATTAAGAAAAACGATAGTCCCAAAGCAAAAGCAAAGACCAAACTGACTCATGAAAGTTTACAGGGAGTGGGGGCAAATGTCTGTTTAGCTCTGTTTCAGTTCTGTTGGCATAAAGTTAAGATGTATAAAATGTCCTGGAGGATGTCAGTTCTTCGGGTGACTTCATGCAGGTTTGTCACTGAGTGATGCAGAAAGCCTGTCTGGTTTTTTTTGTTCCTCACCCTTCTCCCAGCCACCAGCCCCAGCTCCCTTCTGCCACCAGCCCCAGCACCATCCTCGGTTGTCAGCCCTGGACACTGGGCCCTGTTCAGACCCCCCTGTCCACCTGGGGAGGTGTTTTAATCCTCCATCCTTCACAGGAAAGAGGCAAGAGTAGAATAAAAATCAAATCTCTTCACTGGGGCCTGGGCAAATATTCGACTCTCTGGCCTCTGCAAGTTATTTTTGTTTAATAAAATGCAGCAGAGGAGGATTTCTCAGGAGACTCTCTGCTTCACTCCATACTGCAGGGTCAATATTTTAACAACTTATTTTTCCTTGCATTTGCACTCTTACAGTGAGTATTTGTGCTGGGATGGCTGAGGTGGGACTGACACTATTGAAATGCAGGGAGAGAGGAGTTAGCAGCTGTGACCCTCAGCCTATTAGGCAAAAACACCATGAACAAAATGCCCCAAACACAGGCTCCAGGCACAGGCAGTGGGGGCTTTTGTGGGTGCATCTAATGGCAGCAGTTGTTAAGAGTCCACTACATGAAATTATAGCAGAACTAACTGTGGTTGAATAGAGAGAGGTGAAAATGTGAAAATCAACAGATATAAGGTATTTGGGGTTACCCAGTGCTGAACTCAGTCTCTCCCACAAGACTTTTTTTAAAATAAAAGTAATGAAATTATTTAAAAAACCACAGAATTGATTAGCACAAAAGGCCTGTTGTCAGGGACTCAGGATTCTGTAGATTCACATGGCAAACTAAAAGGTCATTAATAAAGGCTAAATAATGAGTGAGTGGGGTTTCTGCCCATATTGGGTCTGCAGAGGGCACTAGGTGAAGCAAACAGATTTCTGGGGGAGTTGTTAACTCCTAGGTCTGCCCTGCCCCATCATTTCTCAAATCCCAGAAACAACTAAGTTATGAAGATGGGTGTAATCTACTTCATCTCAGAAAAGTTATGCAGTTAGGGAAATTGAAGGAAAGGATTTAGCCAATATCTTCATTGTTGGGCTTCAGTTTCTGATTTTCTTTCTTCCCTCTCCCTGTTTCCCCTCCTCTTCTCTGTCTGCTTGTGCCCCTATTTCAGAGTGTGGATCAGGCAGCCAAGATTGCATTTTTGTTAGAGTACTGCAAGGGTGCTCAGGAAGGCTGAGCAGTGCCCTGACCAGCCTAGTGCTGGTAAAAATCATCTCAGAGGAAATGGTAAAAGCGTGAGCTGTGCCCTTTCTTTCACAATGAGATGGAGAGGAAGAGTCAGCACCACAACAGCCACTGTCTGTTCTGTCTCTGCGGCTCTTCCCTCTTGCTCTCCATTTGTGTGCTCTTGTCTTTTTTTTAGCTCTGGAGGAACAAAAGAGAACATCTCCTGTGGCCCATTTAAAATAACCTTTTCCCTTTTTGCCAAAACGGACAGTTGTTGTCACCTCCGGTACCTTACAAGAGCCAGCCAGAGAGTGACTTTCCCTGAGAGTAGGTCATCCTGTAAGCAGGAAAAATAATGAAGCCTGTTTCTCTGCAGATCTGTGTTCCTATCATGTAAAGGGCAGTATTGACTTTTAAGTTAATTATACTCAAATCTACTGTTATCTCTGCAGAAAGCATAAAGCATGTCATGCCCTGCAACTTCCATGTTCTTCAGCCACTCTGCCTCCCTGGCCTCCCACAGCTGCTCTGCTGCCTTCAGCCTTTCGTCCTCCTTTCCATCTTCTCTGCACTTCATAGCCTCTCTGTTTTTCTGCTGCTCCAGGTTTCTCTTGAGATCATCTTGTCATTTCCTCCTCCTTTTTAACCCATCCCTTCCCCCAACTTGATCATTCTCTTTGCGGGGCTGTGTGAGGTGCTGCTGTCAGCATAACTAACAGCAGGGCTGTGGTCAAGCAGTAACAACTCCCAGTACAAGGGGAGCTCCAGGGAAACAGGGCGATACCTTCCCCCACGCCTCCACAACCGGTGATCTCTCAAGGTCTCCCACATCCCCATTAACCACAACAGGCTCTCCAGAACTTGCTCTGCTCCAGAGATAGGACCCATCAACAGCCCATCTCCACTGTTGACCATTTATCCACTGACCACAATCCAGCTAGGGAATGTCCTTTTCCTGCTGCCTGCCATTGCACAGCTCTTTCACGCAGCTCTAGACAGCACAGGGCTCACCCCAGCGCTTGGTAGGGGGGACTGTAGTTTAACACCAGGGCTTACATGACACAGCAGCTAAAGGTGGAAGAACTGAGCCACAGCTGCTCCCTGGTACTCAACCAGCCCTTTGCACTGTGCAGTGCACTTCCTCAGTGGCTGCTATCTCTTATTATACATTTTTAATTGATTAATTTTTCATCCTTATCCTAAGGTCGCACGTTCGTGGCAGTCATTGTCAGCAGCCCATGTTCATTTCATGTAAAGCTATATTTAGACATTTTCTGGATGACATATGCCTAATGTACAGTATCCTTTTATGCCTCATATTAAGTCAGACTTCAGGCCTTTAGGCCAGGATTTGGTTAGTCCTTGCCTGGACCATAAGGTGGGCTGCTCCGGAGAAGCTTGTTGGTCCCACTGCTGTGACCACAGTTGCACATGAGGCTTCCTGGGTTTTTTCACACTGTTTTTGGCATTGCATTATCTTGCCCTATTCCCCTCACTGCCCGTCCATGGCATGCTGCCTGAGGGTGGCTGTGAGGATCCTGTCAGTGGCCTTCACTGCAACAGCACCACAGTGGCTGTTGTGGATGGCGTTCGGTGACGCACTGCTGTACTCACCGTGGCCCTGTGTTTCCCTTTGCTTTGCCCTTACAACATTCCATGCATATTTCACCCCTGCCGCTCCACTCCCTTCCCCCCTGCCCAAGTCTTTTAAAGCAAAGTGATATTCTAGAAATTGGGTGAGAGGAGCAAAATCATCAGAGGTCAACTTGGGAAAGTCCAAACCACACTCTCTGCTTCCTGGCCACTGTTTTTTATAAATCCTGTAAGAATTTAATTAAGCCTGAAGGACTTTATTTTCTATTAAGTGCTCTTGACATTGGCTAATGGGGGAAAGAAGATTGAAGGGTGAGAGATGTGCATTGCCCAGCTAGTCTCATAACCTTTATATCTATAGGAAATTGGTATAAAATGTGAAAGGGAGCAAGTAATGTTAAAATAACATTTGTACTTGATCCTTCACATATCTGATGCTTCTAATATTTTCTCTCTCTTCCAATACATTAAGGGGGACACACAGGGCTGAGATGCTCTGTCTGAAGCCTCGGACTTCATTTGCCAAGCTAAAGTTGAGTTAGCACTTCTGAGCCTCTGGGGCTGTGTCTTGCATCAGAAACAACACAGCTCATTATCATCCCTGAACCCTGCTCCTATCAGTCGCTGCGCTACGTGATGGTGGGTGACACGTGGAGGGAAACAGGATCTCTTCCAGAATATGTGAAAAGGTAGGTTTGACATAAGATTAAATCAATAAGAGGAAGATGGATGAGCATTCATTACCTGTATTATGGAGGAGACTGTTTTAAGAGAAGGGAAAGTTTACCTTAGGACATTTGTTCTCCTCCCTTCCCCTTTGTTGTACAGCTGCTTGTCAGTCAGTTCTTTAGCTGTCACAGTTGGGAGTGTGTGTTTCAAGGTGAACTGTTGCTTTTTTCAGTTTGCCTTAAAATGTTGCTTGGCAAACCGAGGTAGTTCAGGAGATGATTGATGAGCAATGAGACAAGCACGCAGCAGGGACAGGCTGGACAGCTGGGATGACTTCAGCCTCAGTCCAGAGCCGATCCTATCATTTAAAGGGCAGGATTGGGTCAAAAGGAAAAGGGATGCTAAAAGAAAAAGGATGAATAAGGGAGAGAGAGAGAGTTTCAAAGGCTGTGATACAGTAGTCACCATAGTGATGATGAGGGAGGGAGGCAGAAGACAGGGCAAAATCAAAGTCAGTTGATAGTGAAAACGTTCAAGGTTTAAAAGGCAGCCTGCTGGCTTTGTGCATATCTGGGGACCCTAAAGAATGGGCAGGCACCATCTGCCATCTCCAAGCCTGTCTGCTGCTATTGGTTTTATTCTGTTAAAGATCCATTTCAAGTTATTATTTGGATCATCATATAAGAGGTACAATTAATTTTAGCTAAAGAATATTCTCTTTTGATACAAGAGACTCTTGACTAAACTTGACCAACTTTGTGGTGAGGTTGATATGGGAAAAAATTCCTTGTGGCCTCCTTTCTGTCTGTTACTAGTGCCTTTGAACTGTTAGTGCATTTTCTTGCTGTGAAAGGTGGATCACCCTACTGATGGGATAATCAGAACACAACTGCACACCAGCCACAGGAGGATCTGCAGATCTGTGGCAGACCCCTTGCCCCTCCAGTGCATGGAGGTGGCAAGGTAACATCAGAAGAAGATCCCAAAACCCACTATACTGACATGCCAGTTACCGAAAATAGGAGGCACTGAAAGAAGGAGACATGCATGGTGATGTGGTATACATTACCACTTTAGAAGAAACTGCGTCAGTTTAAGACATGATCATCCCTCCAGCTGTTTGAGTTGGTCACGTCCCTGCTCAAGGTTACCACTGTCCCACCACAGCAGTTCACCTGAGCACTCCTCACCTGCCCCAGAGCAATGCTGGACCAGTTCACCACTGAGGCAGGCAAGTTATGTCACAAGCATCTCTGCCAGCCCTGCTAAGGCAAAGCAACAGTTTTCAGGCCAGGCATTGTAGCTGAAGGACAAGGATGTTCCTTACATTGCCACAGTTCCATTTGCAAGAGGCCATCTGACAGAAGCTTTAAATCCAGCCCTTCCCATGGGAGAGACATCTGACTGCACGCCACCAGGCAGTGCCTGTCTCCTTTCAGAACTCAAACTGGAGCTTGATGCCTGAAACTTTGCTTTATTGTGTTTGGTTGTTGTTGTTTGTGCTGTTTCTGTGTCAGCTGCTGGAGATGACACAAGAGGCAGGGGTTAGAACACTTGACAAAGAGATCCATTCACCTCCTGTCGATCAGCGGAGCATTGAGGCAGAGCTGGAACTATGCTACAAGAGAAGATCCTGAAGACCTTTTGAAGTTTTTATCTGTTGCATGAAATAATTAGAGATTCTAGAGGGACAACAAAGGCGGAGAATAATTGTTCCAGATGTTACAGCACCTATCTCTGAGTCTCAGCATCCCAGGCCATCCCTATTAATTTAGCTAGTCATGCCTAGTCTTGTTCTGTCTTTGTCTCCTCAGAACTTTATTCCAGACAGCAGGGTTTCTCTGAACTGTGGGAAAAGAGATGTATAAGATTAGAGACAAAAATCAGTCTTAGTCCAGTTATTACTGGAATACTCCAAGGGCACAAAAATTGGACACTGGTTATTAAGTGTATTATTGCTATCCCTTTGAAGGCTTCAGGTTATGCTGTATTTACTCTGACCCTTTTAGTTGCACCTGTGTCTTTTAATGCTTCATGGTAAAATCATCTTGTGTTGTCTTTTTTTCTTTCTTTCTTTAGAAATGAAGTAAATTTTAGATTTTCAAACCTGTTTTCCTTGATCTTCTTCAATGAGAAAAGGCCTTTGACTATGCCATGAGAAGTCTGGGGATTTTGTGATTTTTGCCTAATTTTTAAGAGTATAGAATGGACTGAATCTGGATTTACTTTCCGTTTAATAAATATCCTCACCAGAATATTCCCATTCCATTTGGGTTGTACAACCAAGTCTAGTGTTGCAAGAAGTGTGTCAAGCCCAATTAGCCCCTTTCCTTTGGTCTCTTAAGCAGATCACAGCATGTTAAAATTCTTAATTCTTGAACCCTGCAGTTCTAGACAGATTTCAGGCTTCCTGGGCCCTCCTATAACTATTTTAAAATGTGCAGCTGAAGTGCACTGCATGATGGACAATGAAACTGTGGACCTGAATCAACAGACAAACATACTGCCCCTTACTCCTGCACGGTTTTTTACCTTGTTTCAATACTTTGTGTTACTTGTAGTGTTCATGCACCAACAAGGGTTCAGACTGAAGCATGGCTGTCTCCAATAACCCATGGTGTTTATTTAGGTGTTTATTTTAACACCCACGGTGTTAAAATAGGTGTTTATTTTGGCAAAGGTGTCAAAGTGATAGCTGGTGTGGGGCACAGGCTTAGAGTGCATAGAGATATAAAGGGAAAGGGAAATTGTACAAGCTCAAGGGAGAAAAACAGGAATGAACATCATTAAAAGATGGCTGTTCTTTGGTGCAAAGGCATTGACAGTGTAGAAATAGAACAGTATTTGGATGGAAAATCAAGAGTTGGAGCTTATAACAAGAAAGAAACTGGGATGAGGACGGGATCCCTGAGAAATGGAGAGTGAAGTTAAAACAATGGGAAAAATGAGCAGCATGAGAGGAAGTAGGGTCTCTTCTAGGGGAATGCCCATCAAGATGTGCAACACACCCCAATCAGGGCATGGAAAGGCATCCAGGCTGCTGAGCCTCACTGTTCTGCTGTGGTTAAACAGCAGTGATGCTGTGGTGGCAGCAGAGGAGCTCTTCCTCCAGAGCACTCAGTGTTGCAGCGCTGCGAGAAGCTGCTCTGTTAGGTCAAGCAGTAGAAGTCTGTGGAGTGGATGTAAAGTGTCTCCTCTATCTGAGCACGAGAATATGAATGACTCTGGATGACACAATAAAAAAAAAAATCAGTCATCAGTCTCCTTGCCCTCAACCCAAAATAGAAATCCACATGTACAAGTGACAATGAGGTTGAAGTTCAGGTGATTCAGAAATTCAGATGACTCAGAAAAATGTCAGAATAAAGACTGTGTTATGATGCAGTCCTTAGTGGGATACTATTCTTTCCAAAGGACTTGAATTTCCTTGATGCACAAGATGGACAGAGGACCCCTTAGTAATTTTGCTTTATCTGCAGAATTTAATGTGTGGTGCCCTAAATATTTATTTTGTGTTATCCAGGCTTGTTTTAAAAGCCATCTGTTTCCTCCTAAGGAAGGATGCTATATTTTTGTTTTTCTCTGATACGTTCTTCTTTTCTGCCCTTTGAATCCCAGCTGGATGATTCTCTTAGGCAGTAAACAGGATTTTAAAAGAGGGTTTGAGGGATAAGTGCTCTTGGCTTTGGAGGATTTGAGAGTAACCATGTAAGACCTCTATTCCTCTTTTTGTCAGTGATGTGCTAGCTCAAGTTCTAAAATTTTCTCTTTAGTACTCATCACTCTTGCTCTTGAGGGCTTCACAAACACTCAATTGATCTCCATATCAGCTTGGCAAGGGTTTCATTTTGCTCTGTTATTTTTGGGAGAAGTTAGGTGGGGTTTTAGAGATAAATTTCATTATCCATCTTTCAACTTTGATTATATGGTGCATCTGTCCAAGCAAAGACCTTACCAACAGCATTCTGGTAGCATAATGGACAACACCTCCTGATTATGAATTACAAGACTGCAATTATGACTCCTGGATAGTGTTTCTTTTGCAGGCTGCATGCTTTTCCCTTCTCATTGAAGGTGTTTGTAGCACAGCATGCTAAAGTCTTTGCAGTCCTGGATTCCTTACTAGCTGAGTGTGCAAATACCTACTTTTCACCTACTTTCTATAGGGCTTGGTTTCTGTAGCACCAAGTTCCTCTTTAAGGATAAAGTGAAATACAGATCTGGAAGGCAGGAGTCTCTCTTGCTGCATGCTTCATATCTAAACCTCAACAGAATGATCTCTTACTCAGAGAGGTAGCAGATCCTGTGGAAAAAACATGACTGCATCATTAAGGGCTTCAGAATACACATTCAGAAGCAGGGCAGAAGGGATATCACACAAACTGAAGTTGCACACAGGCTTAATATTAGAACTTCCTCAGTCCCCCAGTCACATTGTTGTTACTAGATTTTGATATAAGTGGTGGAAGTAGAAATGGAATGACAAATACACTTAGCAGAACTGATATCAATTCACTGCAAAATATATAAGTTGTGACCAATAAAGTCAGATTATTTCACTGGATTTACTCTGGGTTTACCCTAGTGTAACCTAGAACAGACTGTGGTCCAGTGGGTACGAGAAAAGTTAGACTTTAAAGAAATAAATCTCACCTATTTCAAGTTTTATTAGCTTCTATTTCCATTGTGCCTTTCAATTTTTATATTTGTCATATACTGGAGCTTGCCTAGATGAAAGCTTTAGTCTTTTACAGAGTTTTTGTAAAGAGTAGATGATGCTTTTAAAAAGCCAGGAATAGACAATGCATGTAATTGTTTATACTGAACTTACTCTTGGCTCAATTTAGCCTTTAGTGTGACAAAGAATTTTATCCAAGAGCATAATGAATCTATATGGTATTGCCAAACTGAATCATTTAAAAATAATGACTCAGATCTTAAAAAAAAAACTATTATGAAAGGGACTTCTAGTTATAATGTTTAGGAGTGAATATATGTTCAATTCATTTTGCTTTGCCTTCTGATTCTTCAGCCTTTGCAGTGCTCAGTTTATATTTTTAAGCTTCTATCTACAACCGTGAAAGCAGGAAAATTACTGCCTTTTTGTTTAAATGAAAGAAAAATGAGACTTTCTTACATAATCACATCATTCCAAGAGCTGGTACTTGGAGGAAAAAGCCTCAAATATCACAAAACTTATGATAAAGATTGTGAGAATTGGCAATTTGTAGCTCCTCAAGTGTGTTTGAGGTTTAGAAATGCCCTTCTTATAAATAAAGGACTTCTTGAGGTCTATAAAAGATGCAAAGCTGTATTTTAGCAGCAATATCATTGGAAGTAACTTTCTTTCTGCAGGGACAGATGCAGATTCCCACCCTCTCTCTACACAACCACTGAAATGGGAGGCCTAGCTCATTAAAAAAGTTCTGTTCTCAGCTGAGTTGACAGTCTGTTACCATGGTATGGATCAGGAGTAACTCCAAGAAAGTGAATGCAAATACCACAGCTTTCCACTTTGGATCTAAGACCAGAATGTTTCCTAATACTTTGGGGAAACTGGAGGAAGGAGGGATACTGGGGTTTAGTTTCATGACTATGTAGTATCTTAAACAGCCCAGGAGAGGTTTGGGCTTTCTGCTCTGGATTATGTTGGTCTCACTCTGCAGCAATTGCACAAAGACAAATTAGCACTCTTCAGGTAATATTGATGCCAAAGAAGAATTTGCTTTTTGTGCCTTTTAATCCAGTGCAAAGATGACAGATGATTTTGTGCACTTTAACTTGCATCTGTCTGCAACAGAGGAGCATTTAGTCCAGGATGTGAAAGCACTTTTCTTAGAAGCTGGAGCAGACACTGAGGACTGAACTCAGGAAAGTGGTACAGGATCAGAAAAAGGCTCTTATCTCTCTGGGACACAAACCAGGAAGGATG
This sequence comes from Dryoscopus gambensis, assembly GCA_013389985.1. Taxonomy (NCBI): domain Eukaryota; kingdom Metazoa; phylum Chordata; class Aves; order Passeriformes; family Malaconotidae; genus Dryoscopus; species Dryoscopus gambensis. The sequence goes on from WEIT01034453.1 coordinate 236,878, forward strand.
AAAAAGTGAAGGACCTGGGAACTGCTGTGGCGTGACCTAGTGAATGGTGAAGTCCCATTGTCTCAGCTCCCTAGGAATCCTGAGAGTTCAGCTATTCCATTTGAGGCTGAACACAGCAGCTCCTTGTCCTCAAATCCACTGATGACATTTGCCTGTTATTATTAAAATAAGAAGGTTGTCCTTAGAATATTCTGTGGCTCCTTTGGCTCTATCTGCTAAAATTACAAGAGTGTCTGGGCTTGCCTGCCATTTGACAACAGTTTCTGTTCTATTATTATCTGTTCTTATGAACAAATAAATGCAAAATTCATTTTGATTTGCAAAGAATCCTTGTTTTCTACACTGGTAGCAGATTACTAAGTGTGTCCTGTAAGCTGACCTCTCCTTAAATCTTCCGCTGCTTCACGGGTTCTTTATGGAGTTGCAGCCTAAGCAAACTTTCTGAGTTTCAAGGGCAGCCACAGCAAAGTGTTACCACCCCCTGCCCATTTTTTGGCAGGGAGATGCCTGTGACTGAGACACCATCCCATGGCTACAGCAGATGACCACTGCTGAGAGCAGTAGCTCACGCATTTAGTATGGAATATCTACAAGCCAGTTTGTCAGGCACACTCCTTTCCAATCATCTGAAGGCTCCAAAGGAATTTTTCTAATACTTCCTGCTCAGACCTTTGCAGAATCCTAGCTAGAACTTCACCACTTCCACAACAGGTCTTTCAGCATCTGGAAGAGCAGGAGGGGCTTCTTCTCTGGTAGACGTGGCTCTTGTGTGGGTTGATGCCAACAGAACTTGTCTGTTATCCCCCCAATACCAAAATAGCAGCCTCTACTGTGGAATTGCTGAAGATTATATCCAGTAATTGAAGACAAAATGTCCAACAGGTCTGTCTGGCTTCCTTTTACTGCTTGGGCTTTTGTGGGCGTCTGCACCAGGAATCTGAATAATCCCTCCTGATTAAGAAACTCAAAGTAGTTCTCCTAGCATGGTAGCTCTCTTCCAAATGCTGTACATGAAAGACTCACCGCTCTTGAATCATTGCTGCCTCATGCTAATCATTGGAACTGGGTTCTTTCTAGCTCTCGTTAATTACTGTCTAGCTTATATATAACCCCCTCACACTGCAATCACAGAGATAGTAAAGATTATGCAAATGCTGATTAGGGTGTAATGTGGCTTGCGGAGCATTCATCATAACCAGTAAGAAGGGAGAAGAAGGGAAGCTTGATTCATAGGGGCTAGGCTGAAATTGTCCTGAGAGCACTTGGTTTTTACTTTTTTTTACTTGAAAACTGAGCATATTTGACACAGAGAATGCTGAAACTCAGCAAGGAAAATATTTGAATATAATCACGCTTCCCTGAAGATAGATTTGAACTAGATATCTGCTCTTGGGTTTTAACAATGCAGTATGTGGGGGTTGCTAACACAGCCAGTTGTTTTCATCCCAAGACAGCCACTCTCTTCCCAATCCCACTTGGTATTTTAGTCATTTTGTTCATATGCACAGGTCTGAAACCTCCCCAATGATAAAAACCTCCCTGTGATAAAAAATTATAGGTGAAAGTGAAATTATTCTAGATATCAGCCAGTGAATATGCTGATGTCTCCTAACTCTGAAGACCCGGGTGCATAAATAGAATCTCCAGTGCAGAGGTATCTTCAGACAAACAGCTGGATTATTATTGCTTCTCTAGAGTTACCTCATTTTATGCATACTGTCATGAGACAGAATGAATGGTACCTGGGAAACTGTAAATCTGAATTACCATTTTACTATACAAAGTGAGAAAATTGCTAAGAAGAGTGGGAAAAACTGTGGAGTCACAAGAGGCAGATCAACAAGGAACTATAAGCTTTAGGGTAAAAGCCAGAGGGAAGGACTCTGGCTGTCATATAGGGGTGCACGTCTTGGATCCCACAAGTGTGGATCCACTAGAGGGCTGGATGTATGCTATCACATAGGAAACCATTGCTATGAGAGAAGAGCCTAGAGCCTCTAGGCTTCTAGAACAACTGTTCTTTATATGGTGATTCCTCCTGACTGGTTTCTCTTCAGGAATCTGCCAGGGCAGCAAACACAGAGGTTCCATCCCATGGTGATCTCTTCAGTACTGAAGTCTGGTTGGTCTGCCTGGGTCAGGCTGCATGTGAATTCAGGACAGAATGCTTCAGAGTTTGGAAATGCACCTTTTATGGACAGTTTACTTACAACAAAAGGAAGTCCAGAGGCTCAAACAACCTCCCAGAATACTCTGAAATATCCCTTTAGAACTACATAGAGCCTTGTCAATAAAAGTGGGGGGGTGAAAAAGCCTCTCAGACCTGTTCTGATGCTCTGATAGCACTGGGGGTAAGGCACACAGCTAAGCTGGAAGCCAGGAAAATTATGAGACAGTGACCACCTCTCAATCATCTCCAAAGCTCAAATTATTTCTAAGCTTGATTCTCACAGGTTGTTTCATGTTCCCATGACTACATGCAGAAAAGGCGAAAGTAAAAGTAGTTACATCACTCTGAAGAAAGAGCTATTATTGATTACTGAAGGAGAGCCTGTAACAACTTCTACAATCATCAAAAGCTCTCAGCATTGAAAGTATACCCACCTGATAATATTAGGTAAGGCTTTTTCTCTTGTATGATTAGATTCTGAGATTCTTGATGAAGAAAAGTTCCTGAGAATATCAGGATACCCTAAGGATATTTCATCCAGAAAATGAGGGCATCTGAATAAATCAATACAGCTGTTATATTCATGTCAGCCTTTTACTTTGCCAGGTTTCAACAGAATCCTTGCAGTTGCTAGTTACAAACTAGCATAATAACTGACACTTTATGTCTGGAGAAATCTTTTGGACCAAATCCTTCTTCCTGATAAAGCTTCTTTGTGCTGCTCTAAAGGCACAAATCAGCCTTTAAGATGCTTTGCTTGGTTATATTCAGATTCAGCTGTCACAGGGAAATCTCCATATGGTGGAGAGCTGATCTTGCTGAGTTTGCACTCTTCCCATCACAGCTCTGATTTTGCAGCCATACTGAGAGGCAGACATATAGCTGAGGCATTGCTGCGCTCTAGTAATTCCCTGCTGTGGAGCTGTATCTTGTCTCTTTTTCCAGGCAGAGCTTAGAGTTCATGTGAACCACTTTACAGGCCTCCTTGGGAATCCACTGACATGCACTCAAAAAATTTCATTTGACTCCAAAGTCAATTTGGCACAGGCACATTGGCAGTCTTGATAACAGGGGAACCTGGGGACCTCAATATATTTTAATAGTCTCAACAAGAGAGTAAGAAGGCCCTAAGATTACTGAGACATAGTTGTGTTATGCCACACTAATATTTCTTGTCAATTGTGCAGTAGCTCTATAAGTTGACTTGGGAATGAAAATTAACTTGAAAGAAAGGAAAAGCGTTACATAGCAAATGCATAAAGGCATATATAACTTACTTCTGGAAGAATTGGGGAATGTTTCACCTCAAATGCTTGTCATTTGGAAAACCTTTACTTTTTAGGAAATTAAAGTAGAAAATCATAGCTTGGGCAGGGGAATTTTTTTCCCCTAAACAAATGGCTATCACATTAGACATTATTGCCTAGTAGCAATTGAAATAAACCCTGAGGAACCCCTATCTCATGTATAGGATGCAATAAATGAATGCGTTTTCCCACAATATAGGTCCTCTTGGGCAGTGCTTCAGCAATAAAAAAGAATATAAATTTAATGATTTTATTATTCTGTTAATAAGCATCTTCAACCTGGAGCATAGGATGAGGAAGCTGCAAGTAAAGTAACTGCCTCAGTGCCAGAAATGTAGAAACTGGCTCCTGCTAAGTGTTGCTCAGATCCATAATAGGTATTAATTAGAAAAAAACCCCATAACCACCTTCTGCAGAAACTGTGGAGAAGCCATGTGAAGCACACGAATCATGACACTTAGAGTTAGCATTCCATACAGAAGTAGTGCCAAATTGCACCTGAAACAGCTGGGTTAATAAGGATGTACTGTACCATTCCCAATTACAAATGTTCAGCTGAATGACTGTTAATTGCAATAAGCAAATTCACACAAGAAACAATGGTTTGCTGCCCTCTTTCTCTCTCCCTTTCTCAGGTTTACTTCCAGCATTAAAAATAACCTGTTGATGCCACTTCTGGGAAGATAGGACTGGGAATGATCCCCCTCTTCAAACACACAATGGCCATTTTGTTTAGGAGATCTCAGAGCAGTAACTTTTCTGCATCCCCACTCATCAAGGATCACCAAACCCTTTTTGGTAAGAGTAATAAACTTAAGAGCTGCAGTAAAAGGCTAAACCTCTCAAGCACAATGTCAGAGAAGATTATAACCAGTAGCCATGCAACAAGATATTTACCAATTAAATCTCCCAGAAGATTCTGAGAAGGTGGCAGGGGGAACACAAAACAGTCCTTTGCCAGGCTCACCTGAGGGAAAAGATTTTGTGGTGACGCAAATCTGGCAATCACAGTATGCCTGTGAGCAAGATGCACCACAAACCACCCAATGACTTAATGTCACCAGCCCTTTCTACATCCTGTCTCTGACTAATTTCCAGTGCCTCAGATGCAGCTGAAAAAACCTCATAAGCCAAATGTAGATGGGGCAGAGGACTAGAAGCAGGCCTGAAACTTGGGAATGATTACAGTACAAAGTCAAAGGTCAGCAGCTCAGTCTTCTTTAAAACCCCTTTGGATGCAACAAAGAATCATGCCCTGATTTAAAATCATGTAGGTGTTTGTGCCTGGAGTACTGTTTGTTTGCTCTTGGAATGGTTAGAAAGCTTTTCAACCTAAGTATACTCATGACCCATTTATGACCATGCATCACTCGGCTAGCATAATTCTTTAATTTAAATAGTACTCTTTCCTTGATATTTACTGTGTGAATCATGTTATTTTGGCTTAATTTGGCTAGTTAAGAAAGCTAAGCTTGCTTGCTTGCAGCTCCCATTCAAGAATACAGATACTTTGCTCCCTTGCCACTCCAGTATTCCTCTTCTGCACCTGTGGCAGCCTGAGTCAATCTTTTCTGACTGTAAGTCACCAGAACTGGATGCAATTTTCCAAACAAGGTTCCTTAGCTGTACTGTGTAAAACCATATGAATACTTCCCTCTCTCTACTAAAAATACCATGCTTTGTGCATCATAGACTCAAGTGAGCCTTTTCCACAGCCACTGTGCCAGCAGCTCACAGTCATTTTCTCATGGAGGAACTCAGCCCCATAGGAAGGTCAGAGCAGTAGACCTAAGGCTACCAGCATCACCACCTTCCTTCTTTCACCATACTGTTTTAGGCACAGGATATTGCTTCTAACCTTTTTAACCTTGAACAAATCCTTGCTTTGGCAATTGTTATTTGCTGCTCCTTCCAACATCTCTAAGTAAAAATCATCTTTGTGTTCATCCATCATGTCAGCCTCAGGAATTTTCCCCATTTCTCTAAGTTTGCTGTTCTGCAATCCCAAGTCTTAGTCAAATATCTGCATTTGTCCCTCTTGCAGTTCAACTTCAGCTGGATTAGTTTGTGATCACTCAGTTCATGATTGGTTTCAACACTATGGACTTCTACAAGGTCCTTGCTGCTTATTAATACCAGGCCTAAAATAGCATCCTCTCTCATGGACTGTTTGCTTCAAAAATCAAGTTTCTGCAACACTCCAGAACATTTAAGCTCTACCAGTTCCCAGTGGTACCTTCCAGTCTGTAGCTGAGAAATTAGTTTCCCATAATCACATGCCGTTTGCTCTTCTATGTCTTCCAAATAGTTTTTGGAGATAAGCATAACTGTCCAGGTTTGTAAAGGATTACCACGCTTCTCTCAGTGGATTTTTTTTCTTAATTCATTCCTCTCAGGTAGTTCTAATGTAATGCTCTACTGTTTTATTTCTTCAAGCCATTTTACTAAAATATATAGAGCTACTCCATGGTCTTTACTATAATTTCTGCTGTTTTAAGTAGCTACCCCTCCAACAACTATATTCTAAATACTACTGCCAAGCAGAAGTGTTCAGCATGTTGCAGGAGCTTTGAGACAGCACTTTGAGCCCCAGAGAAAACACTGCTTATAACACAAAATTCCAAACCAATTAAAGACTAAATATTGGTGACATATCTTGGTGTAATAATTGTATTAGAAATTTCTAAAATTTTTTACTCACAATATGGAAAAAGAAAAAAAAACCCGCCAAAGCAATTGAAATGGTAGGTATTTCATTAAATCATCAATTTATCCCTTTGGGTACAGACATTTTTTTAATGTGGAAAGGCTTCTGACGTCTTTAAATGGTATAAGAATTTGTTTTCTCTTTTTGGGGAAGAATACATTACTACAGCTGCTAGAGCTACAGGCACTGGAATCCTATTATGTTTTCTCCATTTTTCCTTCTATTTTAGAGCAAAACAAGAGGACACATATACAACAGCAAAAAGAGTGGCAAAGGAGGAAATTGCAGGTTTGTCTCTGATAGAAACTTATTTGCAGCCCTGCTGCTGGAGAAATCCAGGCTTGGTGCACAGTCCTTTCTGCTGGTCCAGAGCTAAGCAATCTTGAACAAGTGATGAGAACATGTAAGGCATCCGTCTGAGACTGCCTTTCTGATGGCAGGTTCACGGCATCGTTTCAAAAGCCGCAGTTGTCTTGACAGCTAAGCCAGCCTTTGACTGGGGACAGCAGCAAAGGCGGGAGAGAGGGGGAAAGAGAGAAAGCAGAGAAGTGGGATGAGGAGAAAAACAGCACACAGGAGGGAATTAGTGCGGCCAAGCTTCGTGATTTAGCGGCTGGTGAGGACACTGCCGGAGCTAGAGATGTTTAGGTTCTGCAGGGCAGCTTGGCGTGGGCGTTACAGAGAGCCGGGGGATGAAGACCGAGGAGGGTCAGGATGGATTTCGGGACGCGTGGAGATGCTGCAAGCGGGAACTATGACGCAAAGCTTGTCCGTTCAGGATCACGCATTCAGCTGTTCCTCTCTAGTGATCCCTCGATAAACAACGTCCAAAAAGGACGGTGACCTCATCCCACTGAAATTAGCCAAACACCACACATTTCTCCGTGTTCAGCTCCGCACATTCCTTAGAGCTGCGGCTCTCCCGGCTGCCAGCCCCATCGCTGCACCCGGGGCTCCGAAAGCCCCATGTGGGGCAATTCCTCCAGCCCACCCTGGACCCAGGCTCCGGCTAAGGCCCCCATCCCCAGCTCCGGCTGGGCATTCCCGGCTCCGGCTGAGCCCGCGCGCCGCTTCTGCGCCAGAGCCGCCTCTCCCCCTCCCTCCCTCTCTCCCCGCAGCCCGGTGAGGCGGCGGGGACACGACAAGCCACGACACCCAATGATGCCCCGTGCAAAAGCGAGACCGCCGGTACCGGCCGGGCAAATGCCCCGGTCAGGACACGCCGCGATGCAGGCGGAGCACGACACAGACATTTATTTCACCCGGCTGCCTGGAGCGACAGGTTCTATGGGCTGCCAGCGCCGCCCCCTTTCCCCGGCCGCCTGCGGAGGGGACGCGGGTGCCTCTGGCAGCCCCGAGGCGCCGGGCAGGGCACACACCCCGTCCCGCCCGCCGC
>WEIT01034454.1:9659-48677 GCA_013389985.1 Dryoscopus gambensis
GGGGCGGGGTGTGCCCGGGGCCGGCCCCGCTCGGGTCCCCCCCGTGTCCCCCGTGTCGCTTTTCCCAGCCCTGCGCTGCAGCTCCGGGACGGGGGGTGCTTTGGAGAGGAGGAGGCTTGGGAGATATGCTCGGGTATTGCTTCTTACCTGGCGTAGCCCCCGCGCTGTGGGCAGGTCAGGAATATCCTTGGGATGCTCCCCTGGGAATATCGCTGTGCTGAAGGAGTCGCATCGCTCTGTCACACCCCTCTAACGAGCAATCTTTAATAGAAATATAACTGATATGGTGCTCTGTCCCCACTGCCACCCCAATAAACACAAAAAATAGGCGGGAGGTTCTTGTTCTTTCCCATCTCTGCATGGATGAAACTTTTCACCCCGCCTGTAAGGATGCTGCAGCCCCAGATTTGGGGGTTCCCTGCTGTCCCCGGGTTGTGGGGTCACCTGAGAGCCTCAGGCAGTGGCTGTGAGGCTTGAAGTTATACTTATGGCAACAACCTGTACCTTTAATTCATCACACCCTGAATATCGTGGAATTAGGTAACTGATTCAAAGCACAAGACAGCTTTTAGAGCAGCAAAGCTGTGGCTCAGCACGAATTTCTCGTTAGCTCCTCAGACAGAGCATTTTCTGCAGCCCCTCCACAGACAGCTGCATATTTGCTGCTTTCTCCTACCAAGTGAGCTCCTGCAGCATAATATTTTTCCATCTGCATTATCCAAACCTCTCACAGAGCTCAGGAAACATATTTCAACTTTCTCATCCATGTTTTTGTTGGAATTTCCTCCCTTAAACTGAGCCTCTTGCTCTTTTCTGCTGTTCTCTCAGTTCTACAACTTATCCCCTTTTCCTTTTTCCACTCGGACGCTGAAACAGCGCTCGATCCTATTGCAGTCCTGTTCCTTCCTACTGGGAAATCCCTCATTTTTACAACTTTTACCCCCATTTTTACCACAAATTCCTCATTTTACCGCTTATCTTCTTCACCTTTTCAAAGTATCCTTGTCCTTACTCTGGGCTTTGACAGGAGCTTGCCAGTGTGTTGTGAGAACATTAATCGCTGGATTTATAACAGGAGTGGATCAATTTAAATCAGATTTTGCTAGCCCATGTCTGATATTACATGTGACAGGGGATCTTACACCCACATGGGACCTGTCAGCAGTGCCACTGTGTATTTAGCAAACTTCACAGGGATTAGTTGGCTTGGAGTGCACTGCTCAGCTCCTGCCCCAGTTTGTACCCAGGAAATGATGAATTCTCTCTTTCTTTTTAGATCAAACAGTCAATAACCATCTTTTCTGTATAATAAGCATTGTAGAATGTAGACGAATATTTTTATAATAAAACGGAAGTAAAACCAAATACAAGCAGAATTCCTCAACTTAAAAAAAAAGTTGAAGAAATAGGATTTCTTAAAGATGCTTGGAGCTGGAGAGTTGAACTTTTTTGAGGGGAAAACAGTGAAATAGCAATGCAAAATATACTTTTTAATGCAAACTGAAGTGCATTCTCATTGCTGTCTTCTCTGTTCTGGTTTGGATGTCTCTCCACTTCCCATCATCTCCTTTCAGTATTTTATCTGAAATAGAAAGATTATCCTCAAATTCCTCACCCCACAGTTAGTACCGAGGGAATTCTGAGGGAAGAGTCTCCCACTTATTTTCCTTTCTGGCACAGAACATGGTAAATCATTCCTACATTAATATTCCCAGCTACACCCTTTCCGAGGTGACAATGAGTACCAGACAGTAAATTGCCAATTCTACAGCACAGAGAAGTTCAATTAAATCTATTTTAATGTTCTCAAGGATCTGAACTTTATTTGCACTTTTGTAATCCATCCGAGCCTTTCTCTGCTATTTCATTTTTTTGCTGGAAGAGTGCAATGCTGAGGGAGTGCCACACCGAAGGAGCTTTGGTGGCTCTGGAAATTCACTTTTCACAACAGGACTGCGAAGGAAAAGGATGGCAGAAACAGCTACAGTGCATCTTCTTTTAAAAACATCCTTTTTTTTAGCTGTCTCTTTGCTTTGGAGAAAGAAAACAGCTCCGTGGGCTGAACGTGCCAGGCAAACGCACCGTCAGCTCGGCTGACGCGGAGCCGTGCTGACATTTTTTTGTTCAAAAAAAACCCCCAACTTTGTTTTTGATGAATTTTCGAATGTAAAAGGCAAAAAAAAAAAAAANACACCATAGGGGGCTGAGCGAAATGCTGAACACAGTAAACATCTTTCATGACAAAGAACACAAATACCCTGCAGATCTGCTGTCAATAGCAAGTCCTAGGCCCCCTGCTTTCAATAGTTAATACCGAGGGCCCCTCTCTCCCCAAGCCTTAGTGGTAACAATCACAGGCCAACGCTTAAAATGTTGACATGCTAAGCACATTTGGAAAAACCCATGTCTGCATTCCCTATGGATGGTGTAGCATAACTGTCTAACACCTAAAGGGCAGCAATTAAAGCTGGAGTGACCTCCTCACCTCACCTCCTGCCCGGCTGGTTCTCTCTTGATATTCCCTCTCTGCCTTGAATGATGTCAGCGGAGGTGGAGCTGAACCATATTTGTATTTACAGCCTACCAGGCCTCCTGTCTGCACTGGGAAATGTTTAGGAATATCTCTACTGTCGGAAGAGGTGTTTGTGTTATGTTCATTCATCCCCAGTTGCGTCTTCCTCGTGCATCGTAAAAAGCAGCATTGACTGGAAAAGTGTGTCAGGAAAGTGACATTTTGGGGAAATGGTGAAAATAAATATAAGAATTTGCTGCTGGGTAAGAGGTATAAAGAGATGTGAAGGGGAAATAAAATTATTGTGCTGGAGGTTCTGAGCCCTTATCTGAAGAGAGTGGTGAGAGGCAGACAAGGATGAGCAAGTTTCTGGAACAAAACTCTGAAATGTGGTTGTGTGGAAATACCCTGTTTTCCCACGAAAACCAACATCCTTTCCCTTCTTTCAGGCGGTTTCACGTGCGGGGTTTGGGACACGGCAGAGCAGTCACAGAGCTTTGCTCTGCCAGTTTTGGCCAACTTACAAGGCCAGTTAATCCTGACATGAAAAAGGGCAGCATCCATTGCATCCTGTGCACGGAGTCACACCAGCAGCTCTCAGTCTGCCTTCGAAGACCTCTCTCCTGGCTTTTTTTATTCCACAGGACTCCACAATAAATGATTCTGAAATATAAATGAATTCCTATCTTTGCTACAATCCCTGTGTGATGGGGTGCACATTCCCACTGAAACTTTTTTAAAGGGTTTTCAAATTAAAAGGGCTGAAAAGCTTTTGCAGTTGGCTTTTAAAATTTGCCCAGCACTTCTATATCCGGTGGTGAAAGTTCCTGGAAAACTGGGAGCTGCTCCCTACCCGCTGCCCTGGCACTGAAGGCTGTTGCTGAAGCACTGCACTTTGCTCATGTTACTCTGAATTGATTTAGGATTTGCAACACCCCAAGGACAAGAAAAGGCTTAAAAATGAGAGTGGAATTTTGTCTGGTTTGAATCTGGAGAAAAAAGTGGCTGGTGGGTTTTGTATTGGAATCGCAAGGCAGAGGTTGGGGGGCACAAGTGTGACCCATTCAGTTCCCTAAATCCCTAAAAGGCTCTTAAATCCCTGCTGCAAGCAAGCAAATATATCTGTACAACACTCCCTAAGGAGTTAGTGGTGCTGTATTTGCATATAAAATTTTCCCTGAGAGATAATGTCAAAATTAAGGAATTAATCCTTCCCTGGCCAGATAATTTTCTGTGCTGTTGCCACTAGGATTTTCAGCTGTTTGCACTCATTGAAGTGTCACTGGTTTTACTGAGGATGAAAAGGGCTCTTGGAAAATTTAACAGCACATGGTTTAGCTGGGAAAGAATCACAGTGACGGCTGGGAAAGACACGATGCTGATGAGTGTGGATGGATGCATATTCAATGCTTTAGAGGAGTATGACACAGCTACCTCAGCCTCGCAGTACTCCGCACATGGTTAAAGATTTGATTTGAAAGGAATTCCGCGATACTGCTTTGCCTTTGTCACACTTAACAGCGGCTGATTGGCAATCTGAGTGATTGCAGACCAAAATTTACAGCCTTTCTTGGCTAACATACGAACAAAGAGAGTAATGGCGCAGCTATTTCCATCGCCGGCATTGGTGGTTCAGTGGTAGAATTCTCGCCTGCCACGCGGGAGGCCCGGGTTCGATTCCCGGCCAATGCAGTCCAATTTTTTTTTTTCCTTTTTTTTGCCCCTCAGTTCCTTATTTCTCCTTCCTTTTCCGCTTCCGTCCCGGCCTCCAAATCCTCCTTCAGCTCCACCGGGCCTCGCCCCGCTGCTTCCCCCGCCGTGTTCCGCCGGGCTGCGGGTGCCTGAGGGTAGCGGGAGGATCCTCGGCGAGGCCGCGCCGGGGAGGACAAGATGGAGGTGTAAGGAAGGGCCTGAGGGGGGCACGCAGGGCTCGGGCGGGCCTCGGAGCCACCCTGCTGCGGCCACAGCGGCGCTGCAGGGCCGGGGGTGCATCTCTGTGGGGTTTGTGTGGGGTATATCTCGTATATCTCTGTGGGGTTTGTGTGGGGTAAATCTCTGCGGGGTGTGGGGGTACATCTATATGGGCGTGTGTGTGCGTGAGTCCATCTCTATGTGGTATGTGTGGGGGGGTACATCCATGTGGGCCTGTGCGTGAGGGTACAATAAACGCGTGAGGGGTTTATTGCCTCCAGCAGTGAGTTCAGGCGTTCTGGCCGATATTTGAGGGGTTTATTTTCTTTCAGACTCCTGCTGAAGCAGCTGTTGGGGCGAAAGGCGGCGTGGCTCGGCGTGAATCCCGCTCTCGGCCCCTGCTGTCCCCTCCTGCTCCCTCTGCCCTGGGAGAGGCAAAATGGGAATTTTTCTTTCCGGGAAGAGTTATTCCCGTGAGCTCTGTGCAGGAGCTGGAAATGCTGGAGAAGGAAAATCCTGAGGGGTTTGTGCCGGCGATTGCAAACACGATAAGAGAGTGGGAATTTTGGCTGGTCGCTATTTCAGGGCTGTTACACCAGGCAGCGTTTTGTGCTTTCCTGCAGTGTGTTTCGGGCACAAAACTATAGGATTTGACCTGTTTTGAAGCTTAAAATCTCCTGAGTTCTGTGGATCCGGTTAAATGTCTAATTTTCATTTAATTTTCATTTCTCTAATGACTGGGGGCANCCCTCTGCCCTGGGAGAGGCAAAATGGGAATTTTTCTTTCCGGGAAGAGTTATTCCCGTGAGCTCTGTGCAGGAGCTGGAAATGCTGGAGAAGGAAAATCCTGAGGGGTTTGTGCCAGCGATTGCAAACACAATAAGAGAGTGGGAATTTTGGCCGGTCGCTATTTCAGGGCTGTTCCACCAGGCAGCGTTTTGTGATTTCCTACCGTGTGTTTCGGGCACAAAACTATAGGATTTGACCTGTTATGAAACTTAAAATCTCCTGAGTTCTGTGGATCCGGTTAAATGTCTAATTTTCATTTAATTTTCATTTCTCTAATGACTGGGGGCACTCATGGGATGTCTCCCCTAAAGTCACTGACCTCCTGCAGCCATGTAATCCAGGGATGCTTTATTGTCATTAAATCTTCTCTACTATGAGACCACCTCATATTACCTCTAAAAAGTGTTTATATTTTTGGCATTACCATGAAATTTTTTTTTCCGTTCTGCTCAAGTCTTACTCTCATAAAAATTAAGTGAACTGTTGAGCTGACTGCTTAAANAGGATTTGACCTGTTATGAAACTTAAAATCTCCTGAGTTCTGTGGATCCGGTTAAATGTCTAATTTTCATTTAATTTTCATTTCTCTAATGACTGGGGGCACTCATGGGATGTATCCCCTAAAGTCACTGACCTCCTGCAGCCATGTAATCCAGGGACGCTTTATTATCATTAAATCTTCTCTACTATGACACCACCTCATATTAGCTCTAAAAAGTGTTTATTTTTTTGGCATTACTGTGACATTTTCTTCCCTTTCTGCTTAAGTCTTACTTTCATAAAAATTAAGTGAACTGTTGAGCTGACTGCTTAAAAATATACATTAAAATTCATTGTTTAGAATTTCTCGTTTCCTGACTTTAAAATTGGTAGTTGTGAGTCAGGACTGAAGGAAATTTTATTTCTACTGATACACAGGACTCCTTTAACATACTTTACCTTGCTGCGGAGTAGATTCCTTTCAATCACTACTGCAGAAGTTTATCAGTTTATAATTTCGGTACTTCATCACAACAGAGTTGTTGAAGATTTTAGGCTGGCACACTGGCAGGAGTAAAAGAAAAAAGTGTATTTCTGAATGGCAAAGCTGTTCGGAATGAAAAAGGAAAGCAGTTGTCTTAAATAATTTCATTCTTAACCTCAGCTTGATTCCGCAGCCTCATCGCCCGGCGATGTATTTACTCCATGCGAGCCTTTCAGCCGAACGGTTCCACACGTAATTCTCCCTATAGAATGTCTTTGATCCGTGGGGATTTCTGTAGGGCCCGGCTGAATGCAAACATTCTGAAGACTTGGCATTTACCTAACAACAAAAGCCATATATGGTTTGCGAAACATGAATGAAAAACTAATGCGTGCCTGAGCTCACTCGCTGGAGTTTCACTCGGGTCAGCGAAATGGAAGTTGAAGTTCATCTCAGCGTATTTTAGAAGGTCCCTTTTCATTTAAAAACAATGATAGAACCTGTGGAAGTTTGTGGATGCATTTACCATTTGAAAGTGATGAACGTGACAGTTCTATTCAGACCGTTCGCGGTGCTTAACAACACATTGTACCTTTTTTGTTCTTTTTTTTCTTTTTCCTAAGCTGCTGCACAGACCTGAGAAAGGCCTTTTTTTCCTGTTGTATGGAAACTTTCTGTTGTTGTGGCTACTGACTGCTCAGCAGAACGTGTTGTTCAGGGAATATAGGATGTTCTGTGGCAGTTTTTCCCCCTCTTTTTTACTTTAAATATATAAATTTACAATATCCAGGAGGAATAAAGCTGTGATGTGCTTGGCTCTGCGGTCACCCTGCCAGCCTTGAGTAAGGTATTCTTGCTTAATTGAGACTGAGAAAGTGAAAAATGGGAAACTCAGCCGTGCCTTTCTAATATAGGAACAGGCACATAAAGATGGAAAGAATAAATAAAGAGGAAATGCAGTAAATTGGGGTTTTTTTAACTCAGTACAACACACATAAATTAAAGCCCTGTTTGTGTCTATACACACACACATGTCCATGGTACTAAAATACTCAGTGTGCTCCTGACTGATAAAGAAAATAGTGTTTGTAATCTGAATTATTTCCCATCATCTTTCTCTGAATAAAATCAGAGGCTTTTTTTCCCTAAGGAAGAAGCAAAGCAATTTGGTTTGAGTGTGTGAAATTGGGTGAGTGAGTAAAATAGGGTGGCTGAGTGGAAGGAGTGTGTTGTCCAAGTGTATTTTGATTTATGGGGCAAACTGTAAATATTTATGTCATAACTCAATATTTATGTCATAATTCTACTGGCAGTATGGAGAAAATATTTCCCATTGGTGGCAATTGCAGAATCACCAAAATAAGATGTCTTGGGGCTTTTAATTTTTTTTTGAACTTTATATTCCTTTCGTGTCTCTGACTCGGCGAAGAAGAACTTCAAACACTTTCATTTGGAACATAATTAACTGTTTGCATTTTTCCTTTTAGAAAAGATGCAAATGCTGCATTGCTGAGTAACTTTGAGGTAAGTTTATCTGCATTCTGGTTTCAAAGCAGCAATTTAAAGCTGATATCAGTCCCTGTATAATCTTTGGAAGCTGGAAATTGGCAGTGGCAATCAGCAGAACCTGCAGGGGATTTGCTCCTCCTTGCATTTGATTTGTTTTCAGGGGGAAAAAAAAGCTTTTTAAAGAAGATTTCCAAATGGTTTTGCTAGTAATGGGTACTGTGTTATTGAATTGTGAGATTATTCCAAAGCAGGTGTTTTTCTCTCTCATTTTAAGGGAGGTAGAAGGAAATGTTGTTTTAACTTGAGGCAGGTAGTGGAAATTTCAGTGCTTTGCTGATTAATGTAATTTTTTCAACAGTTTTAATAACCCAAGTGGTTTTGTCTGTGTTATTGTATTGCTGAAGCTGGTTTTTATTGAAGCTGTTTCATTCTGTTCTGAAATTAATCTTGAAGTGTTTTACCCTGAGCTGCATCTGTCTGCAAACAGCAGAGCAGGCATCTGGTGCCTGTTAAAAGGGCTTTAATGAGGACTTGGAGAGAACTCACTTAAATTTCCTCTATGAAATAGATGATATTATGTCAGCCAAACTGGTGTTCAGTGCCTGGCTGTTAAAAACATGCGAAAAAAACAGCAACTATGGCTTTTCAAAGCACTGATTCCCCTCAAACTACTGATACCTTTCGATTTGCCCCACGTCCCAGTTGCAGTTTTGCTGGCAAAGCCAATGTTCTGTAAACCAAGGTGATGCTTTGCACAGAAAGTTCCTTCCCTGTAGTTCCTGTGTGAGCTTGGTGTTGTCCTTCTGCGTTTGAGTTTGGGATTTCAGCACTGACAGGTGTTCCTTTCTCAGTGTGAGGTAATTGCAGCATTCGTAGCTGATTATATTCATATTTCTCACTGTCTAGAAATGTTTGGTTTCTTGTTTCTCTGGACTTCGCAGTTTATAATTCCCTTGGGGCTGGATGTTGAGTGAAGCCAGGTAAAAATGAGGGGATAAACAGTGAGAACTGCTCTGCTGCTTTGCTCGGGGTTTTGACTCTGGATATACTGCAAAGCCTGAAGCAAAACATCTGAAAAAGTTTCATTCATCTGTTTAAAATAGTTTTTAAAAAACAATTTACATCCTTCTCTGGGGCCAAAACATTTTTCACTTCAGTTGCTGGTCCATCCACCAAAACAGCCACACATTTTTTGTTGTTTGGCTGAGGGGATTTTCCCTGTTCCTTTATGATTTCCTGTTGTCATATTTTTAGGTAAAATACTCTCTGATGGTCTAAACCACGTTATTTTTTATCTTTAGGTGTACCAGTTACTTACTGATCTCAAGCAGCAGCGTAAAGAGAGTGGCAAAACCAAGCAGAGCTCTGGGCAGCAGAATCTGAACACAATCATGTATGAGGTGAGTAGCACTGGGAAAGTCCTTTTACCAGTTAGCTCCAGCTGGAATAATTCACATCCTTGGTGTTGTACATTAATAATTTGGAATCAAACTTCTCCCTGTTGGAAACCACAATAAAATGTTTTATCTGCCACTTTTCTGTGGTCAGGTTGTAGGGTAACTGTGCTGTCAGGGCAGAGGTGGGCAGCTGCTGTTATTAAAATCTGTAAAAGAATTTCAAACCCCCTGGTTTTCAACTGTTTGGTTTTGTAAGGATTTTTTAAATTGAAAATATTCCATCCTTTTAAGGCACGGGGCAGAACTCTCTATCATCTGATGAAGTTTTGATATCACCTAATCTGATAATTAAGCTGATGATTTCAAAGTTGAGGCACAGATTACATGGTATTTTTTTATTAACAGAATTCATAATTCTGTCAATAGAAACTAATTAATTCCCAGCTCAAACAGATCATTGTAAATTTTTTTTTTTGATCCAAAGAAAAGCAAAACCAACTGATGACGTCACTTGGATGCCAGGCTGGTAATAAACGTTTCACCCCTTGCTAGGAAGGAATTCTAAAATCCTGTAATACAAATCCCAACGTTTAAAATACCCCAAATGAGCAACTTCCCAGAGCCTTGCAGTGAGAGCCATTGTGTGTGTGCTGGAGAGTTGCATGAGCAGCACCGTGACTGACAGGCAGCTGAAAGCACTTTGCCTTTGCTTGCATGAGTAATTCTGTTGAGCACTGGAACTACTCATGTGGATAAGATCTGGCCTAGGCTTTGGTTTTGTTTTAGTTCTGGCTTTGTTTGAAAAAGGTACCGAGTTGTAATTCCTAAGCCTTGCATTCAACAAAATAGGGGCTTACCAAAAATGGGAATTAAATCTTCATGGAGACTGACAGTCTCTTCCTGTACCTCTGGGAAACAGCTGAGGAAGAGCCTGTAAGTAAATTGTATCAGGATGCACCTGAAATCTTTAATTGCTTTGTTATTCTGTGTGTTAAATACCTACAGGATGCTTGGGCGTGGAGCTGGGGTAAATTCTGGGTGTATTTTCTATGTTTGGCTGAAAGAAAAGCAGAATTTCAGCTTACAGGACTGTCTTTGTATTTTTTTCACAAGCTCCCTGCAGACTTGGATCCATTGGCACTGAAGTAACTCCATGAAAGGAGCTTTATTTTTCCTGTATATTTGGCATTTTCACTGATTTGAAATTGCCAAGAAAGGATGAACCTGGAAGAGAAATTACTCCTGTGAAATAATTACGTTACATGACAATATAATAATTTAAGTTCAGTCATCGGTGGTGAAAAACAGCTTCATTTTATCTGAAAAGGTCAGACAGGGCTTACAGAAAGGAATAATAAATTACATTTGTTTACAACTCTTCATTTTGGGGTTTAATTCAAGCAACAATAAACATTTAGGAAGATTTTAAGCCACTTCCAGTGAAAAGTGAGCTGTGAACTGGAATTTTTGTGGGGTTTTTTTAATCAACAAATTGGTTTTTTACTCACGTCAGATTACATTGTGCAATGGAATTCCATTATCCACCTGCTCAATGTTGTTATTTTAAATAAATGGAACATCTGCTGTCAAAGTCAGTTGAGGTTGGTGGGTGTTACATGTGAAAAATGGATCAAAGTTTAATTGTCTCGAGTCAGATAAACATTTTTAATAGCACAACATCCTTGCAGATTTCATAACAAGCCACCTAACCTGCTTCTATCACCTTTAAATTGCCAAAAATGCGGGTGAAGGATAAAACCAACCAGAGATCAGAGATTTTAAAGAGGGGTTTCTGGGCTGGCAGTGAGAATATCCCTGGCACTGAGCACATGAAAACTTGGCAGAAGGGAATGTGGGTTTCAGGATGAATTGTGTTCAGCTTTCCTGTGTGCTTTTAAAACACAAAAACCAAACAAGGAGCAAACCAAGGGAGCAAATGTCTGTCACAAACAGCAGGAGGGGTTTTTAGCAGACAGAGTTAAAACTCACTCCTTTCCTGTGTTCTTCAGCTTGCAGTTTTGGGCTTTGAAAGCTCAGATAAAGTGGATTTCCAAACCTGAATAGGTTTTCCCATTTTTTGTCAGTACTGAGAAGACTTTTCAAAACCTCCTTGTTCCATCCACAGCATACAAGCCAAATATTTAGTGTGAAATAATAATACATTTCCTTTCTGTCCCTTGCAGACGCTGAAGTACATTTCAAAAACACCCTGCAGGTACCAGAGTCCTGAGACTGTCAGAGAGTTCCTGATAGCCATGAAAGACCATAAATTAACCAAGTAAGTGCAGCTGTGCCTTTGAACAGAAGTAAAAACTCAATCAGTGCTGAAAAACTGATCCCTGTGGACAGTGTGATACTCTGATGAATGGATTTGAAGTATTTTCTGCCATTATTTAAATGCTCAGCCAAGCAGCTTTTCCTTCACTACATGAATGAGTATTTCCATCGTTTCTTTATGTGCTGTTTGTCCAGGATCTCTGAGATCTACATTTCAATTATTTAAATATTATATCAACCAACCTTCCCTCCTCCCCCAGCAGTTTCTAGTGAAGCTGAACATCCAGCTCTTGTTTTGGGAAGTTCTGCCTGGAAAAGAAAAGATTTCCTTTGCAGTTACAAGACTCCAAGGGCTTCTTTCCTCTTTGGCTGCGGTGTGAGTGCCTGTTCTTAGAGCACATCATCCTCGTGAAGCTCTGCAGAGTGGGAGTGGAGCCTGATGGAAGTAGAAATGGAACCTGCTGGCCTCTTGTTTGGATAACTGATAATTCCTCTGGCTTTTAAAGCAGAAAAAGCCAATATTTAGCTGCTTCTAAATGACTCCTCCTTCCCTTCAAAAGAGGAGTTTATGCTGGAGAGACACCGAGTGCATTTTTATTCCCTGCTGGGAGGACTCCCAAGGAGTTCATCCTCTAGGAAAGAGGCTTCTCATTCATTTGGCTGTGGCACAGAATGCCCAGTGAGAGCATCTGGAGTGCTGCAGGGCGAGTTTTTACCCTGTGCAGAGCAGAGGAAGCAGATTGTCAGCTTTTTTGTTAGGCTTTCAGTGCCCCCTCTCTACAGACAGTCCCATCCAGCACAGCCCTGCTGCTGCTGGCATTGCACACGCACAGGGCTGCTGCTCCTTGGGAATTCTGCTGGAGTTGTGCTTGGAGAGCTTTCTTTGCCAGTTCAGTAAATCAGTGTTTAATTCTCCTGTAGTTCATTTTATACAGCAGGATACTCATTTATGTAGAGGGCAAGGTATCCTAATTATTTTCTGGAGGTATTGGAGCATGGAGAAAAGAAAATACTCTGCAATAAAAATACTAAAGGTGTAAAGAGGTGGTAATATGGCACTGAAAATGTCTTAAATTGGGCAGCAAGCTATTTCTTGAGTAAGTGATGAGCCTCCTTCCCTTCTGGTAATGTGAAACAGCCCTTTATGAAGAGAAACAAGCTTTGCTGTCTGTGCAGGGCAGCGGTTTAGGAAGAACCAGCAGAAGGGTGTAGCACAGCAAAAAGGCAGAGTAGGATTTTTTCAGAGGAAAAGGAACTGAATTACATAGGTATAAAAATCCCATTAAAAGTCAAAGGGTTTATTTTTGTTTGAAGCTCATTTCTAAACTTCTTTCAGATAGAATTTGACCAGGACCTGAGGGTTAACTCAGTGTTATCACTGGAGGTGCAACTGCTCCCCCTGGATGGGATCACCAAGAGTGAAATACTAAAAATTTGAGTCATAACGGAGAAACTTTAGCTACAAATTCTCTGTCTCCCACAGTGCTGAGCACTTCTGTAGACGACCTACCCAAATATTCACCTTCCCACACCTGCTTGTTCAGTGAGCTGCAAAGGTTGGAATAGTTACACGCTTAAATGAGCTTTTTGACTGCTTAATTTTTTATGGATGTGCCTTGGGGTTTAGGTATCCTCTTGTCTGTCCTTCCTCTGGGGCAGTGAAGCAAGGGAATTATTCCCAAATCAATTCTTGTGCATGGTGGCAGCAGGATGAAAGTGAAGAGCCAGCCACTGGTGTAGGTGACAAATTTACTCTATTTATGGCCTCTCAGAGCATCCTGCACAACTTCTACTCTGTTAACCTCTCCTCTGGTAAAGAACTTCCCAACTCTGCCACGTGCTGTGCAAAACAAAACCTGGAATTGTGTAGTGTGATCCTGGCACTACTTTTTCCTGATCTTTTCCATGCAGCCCCTCGAAGCCAGAAGGGTCAGGGCCCACCTGGCAGCCCCTTCACCCCAAACCACAGCGAGCACTGGGGTGCAGTTACTCTTTAATGCACTTTATATTAAACCACTTAGAGCAGCGATGCCTCCAAGGCGGTTTGGAGCTGCCCTGTGGTTCCTTACCAAGGTCATTTCAACACTGCTGCTCTTGTTAAATAAAAAGGCTCTGCTGGTTTCCATTCTGTGGGATGGAGGCGGTGGTTAGGGATTTCCTTCCAGCTATCTGCCAGAGAGCTTTCTTCCCACTGAGAGGAAAGATCTGCAGTGTTTGCTCTTCCAGGACCTTGCTTGCGTGATCCCTGTAATGACCTTTCCTCCCACCCAGAGTAATGAACTCCAGAGTCTCTCTTTGCTGCTTCTTTTCTGGGTAAGGCACCCCAAAACGTGCTCTCGGAGCTGGTCAGACACTGTCTCTGCTGGTAACAGCTCTCGGCAGGTGGCTGATTAGATTTAGGATAAATCTGTGTTAATTGGGGTCTGTCCTCAGACAAAACAATCTGGTTAAAGGGTCAGAAACACCCCATCACTGCTTCCCTGCCCTTTAAATTCCTTCTCACGACTCCACCTCTAGTCAAGGGGAAACAATTAAGCGGCGTGGTCGTGCCCTTAATTAGGCTCAGCCTATTTCTTAAGACAGGACTCGAGGGCTTTGAAGATGAGAAGCATTTGCAGCGCCGCCTGTGGGATGTGGCGCTCCCTGCTCAGCCTGCGATCGCTGCCCTCAGCGCTAGGTTGTGCTCGTGGATGGGAGAATCCCCGGCTGGGATGAGCCAGCAGCCAGGGAAGCACCGGGAACTGAGGCACAGCAGAGCTTTGGATCGAGGGAATTCTTATTTTCCCTTCCACAACCCCGCAGGGTGTGTGGCTGCACCTGGTCTCCCTGCTCCAGTGAGAGAATTGATAATATAATGCTGGCAAGTTCTGCAACTCCTGCAAAATCACCTCAAATCCTCCTGTTATCACTGATATTTGCCGCTCAAAATAGCAGGTGAACAGAGCAGCATCCATTCTGTGATGGATTTGTCTCATTAGGGTTACAGACACAAAAAAAAGCTTCCTAAAAGGCAGATTTTAAAAATAAACACCAACGCGTGCTAATAAATCTTCCAGAGTCATTTCAGAGCTGCCTGCTAAATTCCAAGCTATCTAACCAGATATTTCACTGATGCAGTTAAGGTGTGCTAAAACAGTTTTTCGCATCGTTTTTCATCATTATTTTGGTAAAATTAAAACTGTAGAACTGAGATTTTTTTAAAACTAAAGCTCTGAACCCACATAATGAATTTTATTATTACCTTGTTGAGGCCTCCAGCTTTGGCTAAAGCTCCAGTTCAGTGAGCCATGTTGGACTTGGAAATAGAGTTTGCCACTAGCAGCTAATTTTCCAGTTTTAGTGCCTGGAATGGCTTCATATTTTGTAAGGTAGAGTGAATTGCATTGCATGAAAAGAACATTTATTAAACTGGAGCTCTCTAATTATAGGTTAAATAAAAACTGGTTCTACTTGTGCTTCTTCCTGTTACTGATACCCTATCTTGGATCTGATTTTGGAATGACCAAATTTCCAATCACTGCATATTATTATAATTTTTAAAAAACTGGACAGGAACATTGCCCTTTTTGTCTTTAAATCAACACAGTCGAGGAAGTGTTGAGCTGAAAATCTTCAGTGCTTTTAGAAAGTATTTTCCCTCATGACTGCCAAGAACTACAACAGATACAAACCTCTGCAATATTAAAGGCTGAAGGATTTGCTTTGTAATTTTTGTCTCCTCCAGAGCTTTCAAAATGAATATTCAGCAGCAAGGCAGGATGGTGCTCATTGAACAACAGCATCATTTAAGAGATTTTAAAAAGATTATTCTCAACTTTTCCAGTGGGAATCCCTGTGGAGAATCACAGCACCCACTGGGAATGTGATTTGCCATTTTGGGAAAATCCTCCCTCAGCCAGACCCTGTGCTCAGGATTCAGACATCAAACACGAGCTGCCATGGTTGATTCAGGACCATGGGATTTATATTTCCAGCAGGAATAAAACCCCTGGTTATGTGTCCAGCTGTTACTTTATGGTTTTCCTAGCAACTCTCAAACATCCATTCCTGAGGATAAATTTTTCTCTGCACAGCCACCGATGTGAAGGGGTTTTTTAGCTCTCAGTGCTGGATCTTGGCACTGTTCTCTCCTTACCCAGACCTCTTGCTGGAAAAACACTGGGAGTTCAGTAGATTTAAAAAAAAGGGCAATACCAACACGCATAAGAGATTTTGGTTAAACTATAAACTGCCAGAATGTGCTCAGCGCTGACAGAAAATGGTGCATTTTGTCTGAATTTCCACGAGAGCGTGGGACTATTTGTGTTATTTTTTAGAATGGATGAATCAGTGTAGGAGCATGCTGTCTGTTCTGTGTGCCCAGGTGTGATCTTGAACACAACCCAGTGATGTTTTTTGTCCTGTAGAGCTGGTTTTTAGGATGTAACTCAACATCTTCACCTCCTCCAACCCTCCCCTCATACAGACCTGAGAGTCATTCCCCCCACCATAACTGCCCAGGGTTTTGTCCCCAGCAGCCTGAGCTTTGTGTGTGTCCCCAAACCTCTCCGGAGCGTTTTCCCCTCAGCTGGAAGAGCTGCCCTTGGCTCCAGCTGAGTGTCAGAGCTGCAGGGTGTGGGCTGCAGCCTCAGCCCCACAGCAATAATTGCCATTTTGGGATTTCTCACCAGGCAGCTCCTGTACAAGTCTGCAGCACGGGCCATTAACTCTGATTAGTGGAATCTTGCTTTTATGTGAGAAAATTGCTTTCAGCTGTCACTCATCTTTTGGATGGATTCTTCTCTTGAATGAGCAGCTTTCATGTTCCAAACTGTTACCAAAATCCAGGCAGAGCAGGGAGAATGCAGATGCTGATGTCTGGGGGCAGTGAAGCTGAAAATGTTCTTCACCTTCAGTTTGGATGAATGGGACAGTTCCCCTTTTTATTTAACGAGCATCAGTGTGCCATGCATGCTGTAGAGAGTGTAAAGATGAATTCATGAGAGCTGGAAAAAGTTAATTTTACTTTTTAGATTTAATGGAGCATGAACTAAATTCAGGCTTGGGTCTATGCCCATGCCAAACGCTGCAGTCAGGGCTGATCCTAATGCGTGGTTGCCTTCCTTAAAGTTAATCTCTGATGAAATTGTGGTTATTCAGGTTTTAATTTGCTGTCAGGAAATTCCAGGTACACAGAGAGCCTGGTCCTAGCAGTCAGTTTTTGGGATCAGTGTTAAAAAGTGGATACTGAGCTCCAACTCAAACCACTGCCTTCTACTGAGGGCTGAGCAATCCAGTTTTCTATTAAATGAAATTTAGAGATATTTTGTGAGTGTTTGTTTTGAGGGGATGCATTGCTTACCTCATAGTCACATATTAACATCTCGAAAGATCGTTATGTTGGAGTGTTAATTAGTGCACACACTGCCCAAGCAGCTCTAGAGGAAATATGGCATTTATGCAGCTTTTGGGGGTTTTTTGCACCCTGCTGCTCATTCCTTTGGGATGTTCAGCATAGTTTTCCAGTAGGGAGCTTTGCTGATCAAAACCAGGCATGAAACCCTTCAGCTGACACATCTGAATGTGTTTATCACTTGTAAGTTATCTCTCATCCCTCTGTACACATTTTTAAAACTGCAGATACCCTGAAATGATGCTTTTAGGACCTGTTTGGCCTTTTGAGATCGGTTTGGCCTGACTGTAAAATTTCTGTCTGTCCCCTAATGAGTTAGAGTGATGTTCATGGCTTAGAAGCAAAAACTCTTGGAGAGGTGACCTTTATTTTGTTGTGCCCTCTTATTTCTTCAGGAAACATGAGCAGTTTCACTAATTGATTGTTTTAGTCACCATGTGGAATTGGTGTTAATTTATTTCTGCTTGCTGCTGGGCCAGTAATCTTCCTGTGATAAACACAGCTCCACCTGCTTTAAAATAGCTCTGGATAAATCAGGTTTGCATTCTTTAGCTCAGCCACGAACTGGCTTTGCTGTTTGATCCTCTTTATTTGGCTCTGGAGTTTTGCTGGCAAGGAATTGCAAGGATGTTTCTTTGAAAGGAGGAAGATGAGGAAATTTATTTAGTAAAAGTCAAATTTGCTTTGTCTGGAGGAGCGGCAGAGCCGTAGGGTTGGGCTGTGTTGTGGAAAAGAGAAGAAAGAGTTGTTTGAGAAGGCTCTGATCTGAGAAGTGGCAGTGCGAGAGAAATTTGGGTAAAATATGAATTCATCACAGTCTGTCTGTGTAAGTAGGGCTGGGGGAGGAGGAGGAGGGGGGGTTTTACAAGGAGGATCCTCAGAGAAGCTGTGGGAGAGCTCTGGAAGCTGAGGCACCAACGCCTGCTTGGTCAGGGAGCCAAGCCAACACTGAGAGCAGCAGCTCTGTACCTCCAGCAGGCACCAAAGCAGGGCATTTCCCAGCTCTGGAGGAACAAGCATTAAATCGGTCACACATCCAGCTGAATTGGCCAGATTTTTACATAGTAAAGATATTATTTAATATTCTCTACCCAGCTCTGCGTGGCTGTGCTGCCTTTAGCTTCACTTCTACACGAGGGAGTTTTCTCTCTCACTGATTCCTTAAATCGCCTGCTTTCCACGTAAAGGATTCCAGTGCTCATCTCCTCCCATTACCGAGGTTTTATTCCTGGTTTTTGTGACAGTGGTAGATGGCAGCAGTTAGAAACACCTCATCTTTGTGCCAATAAAGCAGCCAGCAGTGCTCTGAGTTCAGAGCTAAATCCGGCCGTGCTCCCCACAGCTTCATGTTGTAAACACCAAACAGATCCGAGTGATTAACGTGGGGACACAAAGGAGGTGTATTCCCTGCTTCCCATCTCCAGTGGAAACATGTTTTGGCTCTCCAAAAGCAGAGAAATCTCATAATAAATAAATAAATAAAGAGGAGGATTTCTTGGGGCTTTCTATTAGGAATTGTTAATATCTCGCCGATGCTGTGTTGATAATTTGCAAGCATTTCTTCTGAAAGTCGTGATTAAAATGGACGTTTTAGCTAGATCATCCAGCCATTTGAAATGAAATTATATCTCTGAGGTATCTCCACGCACAGAGGAATTGTTGGTTGTAAACATGGAGTGATCTGTGTTCTCTTAAAAGCTGTGAGGTTTCCTTTCTAAACAACCCCCAGCGGAGAACCCTCCAGAGTCAGTTTAAATATGCTTTAAAGATGCCCTATAAATAGTAATAAATCCCAAGCTTTAGTTCTTCCAAACTGTAGTTCCCTGCTGTAACTTTGTATTTGCAGTGGGCTAAAAGAATAAACCAGTGGCTGCCTTTTGGTGGGATTGTAACTCTGTAAGTATGGAAATTGTTCTTGTGGTTGTGTGTTCATAGCAGAAGTCTCTGATCTCTGGTGAGCTGTTGAACATTTCTGCACAGCTTTAACAAAGCAGCAGTTAATTAATGCTTGCACAGTAATGATCTAAGAGTCTCTTCTTGCCACCTTGGACTAAAGGTGGCAACAGCAGCAGGTCTAAACACAGGAAAGTACCCAAATTATTAAAATATCCCAATTATGTCCATTGAGCCCCGCTGCAAACCCAGGCAGAGTTATTCCTGGCAGTGGCATTTCATCCCTAAGTGCTCAGGAATGTGTTTGCATCACTGCAGGCGTTTGAGGGGATCCTCAAACCACTCAGTAACGTGGATTGTCTCACACTGTGCTTCTACCCAGGGCAGAAAAGTTGCAGCTGCTGAACCACAGGCCTGTGACTGCAGTGGAGATCCAGCTGGTGAGTAACAATGCCTGGGCCTGTTCAGAGCTTAACTGGAAGCAGCTTTAACCTTGGAGATCAATTGAATAATTGCTTTCTCATGGGCCAGTGATTGAATGTATCCCTTTATGCACATTTTAGATCCACGGTTTCAAATCCACTCAGCTTCCTGGCAGAGCCCTCCTCAGAGTCCTCTCAGGCAGATTCTCCACCTCTGTTTGCTTCAGTGTCACACGTTTGAACTGCCCAAAGCAGTCGTTAGAGGTGATTTATTCAAGTATTGCAAACAAGAATGTATTTAATCTTTTTGCTGCTGCAGCTCTGTAGTGGAGTACTTCACTTTTCGACATCTTCCCTGGTTGTTTTGATGGCAGGGTTCCACTAAAATCAAAAATTCTAAAAGGAAACGAGCAGATATGGAGAATGAGAAATGGGTATAAAGAGACTTTCTGGTGGAGAGTAGCCATTGTCAGACTAAGAATAATTCAGATGTCAAGAGGGATTGTCGCTACATAGGAATAGATGCTTACATTCTCTCCTCAGGAATACAAACCCCTGTGGTAATAAAGAGATTGTTATAATCAGGATATTATTTCAATAAAGATCTCTTGCATTAAGAACATCTGTTTGCAATCTTCCCCTGAAATCAAGCTGAGGAGGAGCAGGATCACATTTGGCTGCAAAAAAAGGAAAGATTAAAGAGGGACCTGTAGGACAATTCTTCTTCTGTCACCCAGGAGCAGAGTTTAAAATGCTGAAGGCATCTCAGAAGAATGATTCCAGCTGAGGAATGGATGCTGTGTTTTGTGGCTGAGGAGATCAGTGTCCATCAGCAGCCCAAGCAGGAGCTTTAAGGCTTTAAGTTAGTCAGAAGCCCTGATTTGGAGCCTGTCTTACACCTTTGTTAGCTTCATGTGCTCAGACAGATTTATTTCTTTGCCATCTGCAGGCTTTTCTTCCCTTCTTTAAATGCAATTATCTTTGGGGGCTCTCAGGTGACTGCATGGCTTTGTCTGTCGCTTCCCTCCTGTCCTGGTTCATTGTTCTCCTACCTACCCATAAAATATTGCAAATAGGTTGTTCCTGTGTCATGTTTGACGAAAATAAGAATTTTGGGCCTTTCTGTCAGGTGTCTGTAGAGGGCCATCCTTTAGATATTCTAAGTTTTAGAGTATCAAAGTTAAATAAAAGTCATTGCTGAATCTTAGAGAGCACAGACACAAATTTGCTTCAGTGTCAGTTCATTATTGATCCAAACCCTTCTCCAATGATCTAAAACAGCTTGTGAAAAATGTAATATTTGTACATTTGGGGGTCAGCCTGAATTTGTATCTTCGTGGAAATATTGGGCGTGCAGCTACTGCTGTTCCATTGTGGCTCCCCTGTAATTCCCAGGGCAAGTTTCCCCAAAATCAGTATTGCAGTGGTGTGAGTTGCCTGGCTTGCTAACACTGTGTCAGATTAACCCTCCCCAAAATCACAGCACATTTGAAAGTGCTGCTATCAAAGCCTTTGGAGCTCAGGGGCTGCTGGGGAGCTGCAGGCTGGTGTTGTTACTGAAATCCAGAGCCTGGGAGAAGCAAGGAGATGATTTTGCTGTTCAATTGCTGGCTTGGATCCTTTTTGTTTGATGAGGACAGAAGTTGTAGCAATCACTGAACACACAAAATCTGCCTCCTCTGGGTATGAAATGACAGAGAGGTCACCCAGGCACAGATTTCCTGCAGCAAAGTCCATTGCCAGCAGCTGATGGATGAGACACAACCTGCTGAGAAGTGAATGTTGCCTCTAAAGTCCCCTCGATTCTCTTCTCACTGAACTCACCCCTTGCCTCTCCAAAGCTTTGAGTGGCTCCTGGACCTGAATCAGAAATAAATGATGGGGAGAGCTTCTGAGCAGTTCCTGGAACGGGAGCACATCAATCTTCNTCAAACTTTTACTCAGTGCAGCCTGACCATGGAATGGAGGCTGATTTACCTGACAGGCTCATGGGAGAGGATAATTGTAATTATTGCTGCTTATTGCTTTTTGCCTTTCCACCTTTTTTTTTTTTAATTCCCTATTTTTAGCTGCGTGCAAACAATAAATCCATTTCGATACCAATATTTTGCAGCTAAAAAGCAAATTTCCGTTGCGATCTTTTGATCTCAAGGTCTTTTTGCAAGCCTTAGTGCATAAATTGCTGCCATTGTCCATCTTTGTCTTTTCCAGCCTCCGTGCCAGGATTTATTTTCCAACAACAATAGCAACAAAAGGAGCATGAAATTCAAACTGCTACCCCACGGGGTAAAGCACTGTACACATTGCAGCTATCTTGACCTCCTCTTTTAATCTTTAACATATGTTGGGCCTGGCTCAGTGCTTCCCAAAAGGGGGAAATAAAAATACAGGGATTTTCATGTCTCCATGAGAGTGGCTCAGCTTTACTTAATGCTGCTGGGCTTGAAGGTGAAGCAGCATCTTTTCTGAGGAACAAATTGCTCCAGGTTTTTCTCTCGGAGTGGAAAAGCAGATTTGAATTTTGTGCTTTTTGAAACTGTGTTTCCACCTTGGAGAGTTTCATCCCTGTATGCATAACCAGGCTGGCACATTGTCTTTTATTAACTGGAAAATAGTAACGGAAAGGATTTTGGAAAATGGAAGATCTTAAGAGGGTTTAAACATTTTATTTTCTCACCAGTGTATTTTGCCTTCCCCTTGGTTAATTATCTCTGAGGGACACGAATCCAATCATTCAGTCTTTTATTTTATTTCTTTTTTTTAATGTGCTTTTTTCCTGTTAGTGTGGTGGGGCTGAGCAATTTCAAATCACTGCTCAAAGCAGGAAATAACAGTGATTTTCTCATCAAGCATCTCCCTCCTACACTGGAGTTAAATTATGTGCTTGATTACTTTGGAAATGATCAGAGCCCCTATTTCCTTTATTATTGTACTTTACTGATTATTTTTTAATAGAATTCTTAGCTTATTATTCAAATAAACAGTATTTGACCCACAGGTTGTTCTGTGATGCTGAGGTTTATTCCCCATCAAATACTCAGGGAATTTCTCTGTTCTTTCAGGACTTTTTGGGGTTCTTCAGTGTGGCTTTATTTATTCTTCATTCTTTATTTATTGTTCTGTCTCAGGAGACTAAACCAAATAAACATTAGCATGAAAGCAGCGCAGGGAGGAGGATGAGGTCTCTTAAATTCTGCTTTTATTTGGGTAAGCACAAAAGACAAGGTATGGTTTGAATTAAGGAAGTTTGTCCTTGTTTCACTGAGTGAAAAAAGGAGTTTAGACAATCCCGAGTGTCTGTGTGGACAGATTTTGTGCTGCCATTTGTCCATGGCACTGTGAGCATAGATTTGCCCCTTAATTTATGAATAAACACTTCAATCCCTGGGATTATCTTCACAAGCTGGCTGTGAATTTCTGAAACTTTAATCTGAGCTGCAGGGGGAACATGCTGCTTTTAGTTTCAGCTGGGAGAATGTCATGCCAATTAATTTATAAAGTTTTCCTGATTCCTCCTTTGATTAGCTGTAGAGCATTGTGGAAATGAAGTGGGAGCATTGCTGACTTGATGAATATATTGCAATGGAAATGGAATAACAAACTGCTCTAATTTGGGTGAAATAGAAGTGATTAGTGAGGCCTGACCTGGGTGAATTATCCTGCCCACATCTCACAGATAACACGCACTGGGAGCGTTTATGAATGACACTGATGTGCTGCAGCAATTTCTCCTAAACCCCTGGGGTTATTTTGGGGTAGCGCAGCCTTGAATGCTGAAAAGCAGCAGTGACTTGGGAGTTATTTAGGACATCAGGGGGCTTTTTATGCATAAATTGTATTTCTGTCACACTGCTCCCTTCTGCTCCTCGCCCAAATCTCCAAATATTGAGGGCCAGCAGCCCTGTGGTCAGAAATACCCCAAACTTTTCTCATGGCATCATCTCTGAGGGGAAACTGTTCCCGTTTGGGCTGCGGGGCACTGCCAACATCAACATCTGAGCTCATCCACTCAGCTCAGACATTTGCATTTTTGTTTTCTTTGCTATAAACTTTGCATTCCTGGCTGCTTATGGGCTCAGTCTGGCTCTTGAGCAGTTTCAGCCAAGTGCAAGGCTTTTTGCTGGAGATTTTCTCCAAGACTGGTAAAATTGCTGCTGGAAAAGGAGGTACTTGAATACAATTGGGGCTTTTTTGCCTGTTAGGCTTCTTCTTGCACCTCATTCCTCTTCTCAGCACCATATTTCATAGTGCTATCAGTATCAGAAGTATTTTGTCTTACAGTTGTAAATCTGGAGGCTGTGAGAACATCTGTTGAATGTAGAATGAGCCTCCGAGTGACCTCCTGTTCCCCCTGAGATCTGGTTTCTTTTAGGACAGTTCCATTTGCCTCTTTATCTGCCTGCTGTCTGTGCCTAATTTCTGAATTTTCCCTTTTGGCTCGTTGCTTTGCTGCTTCCTCGCTGCCTATGTTTTCATAAATCAGGCTCAGGCTGTTTTTTCACTTCCTGGAAGAGTGAAAAAAATGGATTTTTACAGTTTGTGCTTTTGATCCTTGGAAATCTTGAATAATACCACAACAAAATAAGGCTGCTTCCACAACTTGACTAAGCAGCTGTCTGTCCATCCTGCTAAATGCTGATTTGTGTCTGTTGGTGTGTGAGCTGCTGGAGAGGCCCCAAGACGTGGATTTGCTGCAGCAGTTGAAGGAATTCCCACTTCCCTCTGGATCTGTCAGCAGAAGGGAATTTGGAGCTCCATCCCCTCCTCTGTGCAGGCATCTCCCTTTAAAGATGCTTCTCACAACATTTTAATGAGGCACCACTTCCAGCACCAGAGCATCTGAAACACCAGAGATGATTTTCTTTCATCAGCTCTGTGCTCAGATGGGATTTCTGGGGCTGCCAGAGCAACCCCCAGAGCTGCTGTGTCTGTCCCTGCAGTTTGTCAGCGTCGTGCTCTGCCAGTAAAAGTGACATCAGTGGGGTTGTTCATACTGGGAGTTGGGGCATTACTCATTTGGAGTCACTGGGGAGCAGGGAAGAAAACAGGGATTAGACATTCACACGTTCTGCCTTAAATTCTGAAGTTGCTAGGAGCTGGTGCTGATCTAGAAACCCCTGGTTTTTATTTGCAAGCACCTAAAGGAGAAGGTGGAGGGGGGAAAAAGGGAGAGGAGATACGGATACAGATAAAATTGAAATGGGAAGAGGGTTGGGCTTTATGGCATGCAATAAATCAAATCTAAGCAAGGCCAAGTGCCATTTTTCTGAGGGATGGTAACAAAATGTGGGAGCCTCTGGTTCAGTCATCGCACCTGGGCTGGTTCTTTGTACAGCTCCTGCTCCTACTACACCTACCCTGCCTTTAAACCCCCGTGTAACAGTAATGAATAACCCCAGAGCCCAGGCTGATAATCCCCTGTGAAATTTAATAGCAAAGGTCATCTGGAAAGAAGTGATTTGTCAGCAGCACTGGCACCAAGGAGTGGGTGGAACAGATTTGATCATGGAAGCACACAATCCCAGAATAGTTTGGGCCGGGAGAGACCTGAAAGAACATTGAGTTCCATCCCCCCTGCCAGGGCCGGGGACGTCTTCCACACTTCGTGGTGTGATGCTGATGCTCCAAGGTGTGCTGGGATGATTCCCTGTGGGAATTGCCTGGCGGGAATCAGCTGCCAGGCCTGCAGGGCTCCTCCCAGCCAGGGGTTCTCCCACCCAGCTGATGCTCCAAGGTGTGCTGGGCTGATTCCCTGTGGGAATTGCCTGGCAGGAATCAGCTGCCAGCCCTGCAGGGGTTCTCCTACCCAGCTGATGCTCCAAGGTGTGCTGGGATGATTCCCTGTGGGAACTGCCTGGCGGGAATCAGCTGCCAGCCCTGCAGGGCTCCTCCCAGCCAGGGAAGGAGGATTTTGGGTGTGTTTGAGCACAGAGGAGCAGCTGCTGGGAAGCAGAGCCAGGGCTGCTGTTGAAGCCAGTGTCCTGCAGTAGCTGCTGAGCCAACAGTGCTGGGAAAGCCCCTCCACAGGGAGTTGCATCCTTCGATGGGGACGGTCCCCAGAAAGTCGTTTGCAAATGGAAATTCGCTGTCTGCCTTTTGCTGAGGGGTGGATTCTCTCTGTGTGCTTCCACTCCAGGATCTGTGGATGATCCTGATGAAAGATGATCAGATTGTGCAAAGAGGGCTCGGAGGACTCTGAAGAAAAGCAGAAATTAATTGAATGTCCCACTCTGCTTTTCAGTGCTTTTCCCATTTGAAGAGCTGGCATTTTATAGCTAGAGCTGATTAAACCTGCACTGACTTGGAACCATCATTAATATAAATCACTGCTCTTCAAAGGCCATTTTCAAGGACTTGATATGAAAAAAGGAAAACTCAAACCCCACAATCCTAATTGGTTTCATTTGTGTTTGAAGAGTTCTTCTGACTTGCTTTTCCAGTCCTCTGACAAGCTTTTTTTTTTTGCTTTTAACAGCTGCCTATAAATTAGGGCAGTTGTTTCACTGGTAGCAGTGATATAAAAGTTGCCACAACTCCACAGTGGGAGCAGGTCCCTAATTAATCTTCTGGAATCATGGAGTTGATTCATGACAGTGGTTTTTGTGTTGCTCAGAGCTTTTAAAAATCTTTATACCCTGGGATCTCCCAATCCAAGCAAATTCCAAAGCTGCTGTAGGATGAGGTGGTTTCTTTTATGGGCTGATTATTTCCAGTGTAGGTGCTGGATGAGATGCCAGGGTTCAGGGAACCCCTCTCAGGATATCCCATGAAAACACAGAAACTTGGGAAAAAGGTCTGGAAGGTGGGGCTGCATCTGAGCTGAAGGAAAAGCCTGGCTCAGGACATGGCTGAGAGAGGCTTTAGGATAAGCCAGGCTGTTCCCAGTGTGGTGTTCTCCTTGCTGTAAGGAAAGCAGGATCTCATTACAGAGTGCCAATTGTCGTGGCTAACAATGGAGCTCTTTCTTTTCTTCAGAATACTGCAAGAGCTTTGCTTTGTAAAATGCTTTTGTGATGAGCTCACGCCGTGTCTTGACAAAGTCTTCCCCACTGAGCTGAGTCCTCCTCTCTGAGGGAGAAAGTGTGGGTTTAATGATGCCAGTGGGGTTTTTTTTGTTTGACCTGCAGATGGTGGAAGAAAGCGAGGAGAGGCTGACGGAGGAGCAGATCGAGTCCCTGCTGCAGACAGTCACCAGCATCCTGCCAGGGGATCCAGAGGAGCAGCAGAGAGACTCAGCAATGGCCACAGAACACAAAGGTGACCGGGCATAGGAGGCACCTGGCAGCAGTTTCAGAAGAGAACCAGCTGATACCAGCCTGGGTTTGATACCAGTTCAATCCTGTTGGACATAACTGTAAAATATATTCCAATTTTTATGGCTTGGAGGTGATGAGGGAACCAATTGTTCCCAAGGAAGCGGGGAAAAGGACACTATTGTTTGGGTGTTTTGTCATAAACAGGGGTGGCAGTGCCAGAGTTTGCAGTGGAGCAGCCTGGGGAGTGCTGGGGCTGAGCATCTTTTGGGATTTTTCCATTCCCCACGGAAGGACAGCTGCACATTTGAACAGGCAGTGTTTCCATCAGCACAGCAGGGCTGCAGTGAGAATTGCTCTCAGAAGCTTTGCAGTTGCCCGAGTGGCTCCCAGAGCAGGGGCTGCCATGCAAAGCCAATTTTGGGGGCTGTTGGCAGAGCAGGACACAGGCAGGGCCGTGCAGGGGCTGCTCGGGGTCTGGCCAGGCACTCCCAAATCTTGGCATCGAGGGATTGAGAGCATCTGTGGGAGGGCAGCTCGGGGATGTCTGACAGCCCCTCCTCAGTAAAAGAGATCCAGATCAGCCAGAAAATGCCCTGAAACAGAGAGCTGGGCCAGCTCGGAGGGGTTGAAGCTGTGAAATCAAGGGATGAGCAGGGAGCAAAATTAATTAGGTTTTTGTTTGTGTGTTCGTTAGCTAAAGGCGAGCAGCCTGAAGTAGAAAAATCAAACCCACAGAATTCAGAGCTTTGGGGTTTTTTTAAAAGCAGATTGTCTTCAAACACTGAAATAGAGGTGTCTCTTTTCCCCCTGAACATTTATTCCAATATTTACACACAGACAAGGCACTCGTGTGATGGAGGAATAAATGAGCCAACACCGAGCTCCTAATCTGGTTTGGAAAAACAAGAGTCAGTCCTGGATGAAGCAGAATTTCCTGAGCTTTTTTGTCTGATTAAGGATTTCAGGATCAAGTATTTCATGTTGAAAGCCTTGGTGATTATAATAAACCATTGGTGTGTGAGTATCCACACAAAGTCAGCCACTGGTTTCTGTTGTGGCTGCAGACCATTCTTTTATAATTACTATGATGTACTGGAAATAGAAATAAAATTTTAAGTACGTCCTGGGGGTTTCGTGACTTACAGGCAAGATCAAATCAGAATATCTGACTTTCCCCCCCACCCCCAGCTCTGTCATGGGTTTATTTTGTGTTTTTATGCAGAGAATTTATGCTTTCTGAGCTTCAGTTGTGCAGTGTATGAAAGAGACTGATAAACTCCAGTGTCTGGGGGATTTGTCATATTTGTTTCCATGGTGTTTAAGCTTCTTTGATGTTTGGAGAGGAAAGAAAATTATTGGAAAAATATATTTAAAGAGAATTTATCTTACATTAAATGCCTTCCAAGGCTGGAGACTTAAAGTACATTTAGATTGGGTTTGTTTAGTGTTGGAGGGGGAAAGTCCTTGATGGGTTTGTGATACATCAATATATATTTTTTTTCTCTCCAAATGGGAAAGAAAACAAGAGAGATAAGTGGATCCTAGCATGGAAAGACATGCAATTAATTTCAAAACCAGCGTTTTTATTCACCGCAGCCACTGCTGATGTTTGACTGGCTGCAGCCTTGGGCTGCAGGTGTTTCCATTTGGATCTGCCCTTTCCTGAAATGCAGTTATTGCAATTTGTTCTGAACATGCAAAAAGCAGATGGAACCAGGCTGTAAATACCTGCAGCCAGCAAGGACGACTCAGCAGAGCCCTGAAGTTGGATGTTCCATCTTGGGGATTGGTTTGTTGCTGGGATGGATTTGTGCCAGTGTCTGCGTTGTTGTGGGGGTGTTGGAGATGCAGGAACTCCCTCACTGGGTTGAGCCTTTTTATCAGTATCAGTTCCAGATGTTAACAGCTGTTAGCCCTGGGCAAGCGCACGGATGGCTCATAAACAATAATTCCCCTAAAAATGCAATGCTGGACAACAATTTGACAATGATTTGAAAGGCTCTGGGCTCGTGGCATGTGCACCACATCAAGAAATGATTTTTCAACCTGCTGCCTGTGGATTCACGTGAGGATTTGCTCTGAGGACAGGTGTGTTGTTTGATTTTTTCTGTGTCGGAACCCCCAGATCAGAAGTGATTTGTGGAGTGCAAACATCACCTTGCTGATGTGACACCATTCCCCGGGGTCCTGAATACCACACAGAAGATCTGCCAGTCTCCCAGGGCTGCTTTTTGTTCCCTTGATTAACAATTTCCAGGGGATTAACAGAAGATGGACCCTCCTAATTATTCTTGTGGGACAGAGAAGGTGGCACCGAGTGGCTCTGTGGGTGCAAGAAATGTAAATGTGTGTTCTGAGGAGAAACTGAATATTTAAGAAGTGGATATTACTTTTAATTTTTTTATTTCTTACCTCTCTCTCACTTTTTTTCTCTGCTGTGTGTGTTTGGCTCTGCTCTTGTGCTGAGAAAGGGGAACGAGCTGCCAGAATTCCTGATCTGATCCTTCCAAACACCTGGGCTTTCTCTTCCCATAAATTCAGATTTCTTGAGGATTCTTTGGCAGCCCCTGCTGGAGAAGTTTGATCAGAAGAAGCTTTGTTTTATGGGAGGAGAGGGAGCTGCTGCTCCTACCTGGCTGTGCTCTGGTGCTGGGCAAGGGACATGGATCTCCTGGAACCAGATGTGCACAGGGAATTTTGGGGAAGATCCAGGAGATTGGGGAGCTGAGCAGCTTTGGTGGAGCTCAGGGCTGTGTGTGAGGCTGTGCCCACCGCTGAGTGCAGAATGGGATCAGCAGGGAGCAAAATTAATTAGGTTTTTGTGTGAGTGTTCATTAGCTAAAGGCGAGGTAGGAAAAGCAAACCCACAGAATTTGGAGCTTTGGGGTTTTTTTAGAAGCAGATTTTCTTGAAACAGCACTGGAGTTATACATGGAAATGGCTCACACCATTCGCTGGGCACCTGGTGTCCCTGATCCCAGGGGAAAGTGGGACAGGACTCACCTTCCTGGGGCTCATTCCCTATCCCAGGCAGCTCCACATCAGCCTCACCAGCTGCAGTGGGAAATTTCCATCCCCTCCATCATTTGCTGGATTTTTAATACCCTTCAAACCCATCTGCATTTTCCCTTTTGTGTTGTTCCTGGATTTCCTTGCACAAAGCCCTGGCTCGGGGGTGCAGCAGCCATGAGGGAGGGAAAAGGAAGGACTGGAAACACCCACACAAAACCTGACAGGATCCAGCTCTCCCTCCCAGCAGATTTACTCTTCATCACCCATTGAAAGGGGATCCAGCTCTTCCTCCCAGCAGGTTTGCTCTTCATCACCCACTCTAATGGGATTCAGCTGTCCCTCCCAGCAGGTTTGCTCCTTCATCACCCACTCAAAATGGGATCCAGCTCCTTCCTCCCAGCAGGTTTGCTCCTTCATCACCAAGAAACCTCCCCAAAAGCTGCTGCTTCCCACTGCCCATGCTGGGGGATGGAAATGGGCTAATCCAGGCCAATTCAAACATTGTCCTTTTCCCCGTGCAGCCCCGCATGGGCTCAGCAGGAAGTTGCCTCCTTCCCATCCCCATGGGCTGCTCCAAGTGGGACAGGACCCCCTGGCCTGGGTCACCACCTCAGGTGAGACCCCAGCAGCTGAAGCCACGGGGGAAGGTGGCTCAAACCACTGGAAATGGCCCTAAATCCTCCTCATGCTCCAAAAATCTACTGCAGGGTGTCCACGTGTAACCCACGTGCTGCTGGGGTCGTCACCCTTCCAAACCACCAGGTTTGGTGGGATGAGATGGGATGTGCAGGTTTTCACCCCCAAATCAGTGACTGACTCTCCAAACTCTGCTTCTTCAACCTCCAATTGCTGCTTCTTCCTCTTTGGGTTTTGAGCTTTTCCCTGCTTTTCCACTGCTCCAGAGCTGAAATCTTCCCTCCAGTGTGCCAGCTGAGCTGGTTGGAGCAGGCCAGGAGGAGAAGCTCTGAGGAAAACCATAATATTTTGGGAGCAGTGGTGAGGCAGGGAGAGTCGGAGGGAGCCTTTTGAAAAAAATTGGAAGATTTTTATTTTTTGCTGGGGCCTCAGCAGAGCCCAGGAGTTAATCATTCAAATATGCTTATGTGTAACTAATCTGTGCAGGACAATGAGCTGAGGAATTATTTAATGCAATCGAAACGGGGCAGAGTGGTTGCTGTAAAAAGGGTGTCCAGAGCCAATGGGAGCCAGCAGGATCCTATAAAAGCGGGTGGGGAAGGAGAAGCAGCTGGTGGGAAGAGCTCACCAAAGCCCCCGTGTGTGACCTGAGCTGCCTCTGCTCGGGCAGAGATCCTCCTGAGCTGCTGGGTCGGGCTGAGCCTTTCTCCGGGCGCTCTGATCCCCGGGCGGCCCGTGGGTGCGGTGGGATCTGCCCGGAACCGCCTGGTGGAGCCTAAACCGATGAAATCCAGTGGTGCCGTGAGTCGGGGTCAGATTTTGGGGTGACTGGGAGGCTCTTCCAGGAGCTGGCTGGGATCCATGGAAGTGGAAGCGCACTGGGGCTGCATTTTGGGAGCTGTGAGGGTGTTCAGCAGCGTTAGGCCGTGGGGCATCCATGGGGCAGGCGCTGCTGCCGGCGCCTTGCAGCGGGAATAGGGAGGTGGGGAGAGGGGTGGGAATGGATTTTAGTGGATTGAGGGATTATATCTGCTGGGCTGACCCCAGTGACCATCTCAAGTCCTGTCCTTGGCTCCCAGCCTTCCGCCCAGCAAGTTTTGGCTTTATCCCTGATGTTTGGGGCCTCATGGAGCCGTGCTCCGGGTGCCATTGGTGAGCTCAGCACTGGCCATGGCTGGGCGGAGAAAATTTCTCTGGGAGCTTTCTGCCAGCCTTCAAATCCCCCACGAGGTGTTAAGTGCAGCTATCTCCAGCTCCAGGGCACAGACGTTTCCTCCTGCCCACTGCCAACCCTTAGAAAAGCAGGAAATCCCGACATCTCCAGGCATCACATTCCTCCTGCTACTCTTTTTTTCCTCCAGACTTTTAGTTTAATAATATTTTCTCTGTCTCTTTTTGTGACTTTTGTTTGCCTTCAAGCCACAAACAGATGATTTACACCAACCCCCCCCATGAAATCAGCCTCCAGCCCTCTTTTTTCCTCCTTGCAAGTCAGCAGATGGGTGTGAGGAGTTTTGGATGGGATCATCCGTGCCCTGGCCAGCTGCTCTCCCATCCAGAAAACGACGAGCACAGCCTGTTTCCCGTTCAATCTCGCTGGTTGTGCTGCCTTACATTGTTTGTCTCGTGTTTTACAGCTTCCAAGCTGATGTTGCATTGAAGCTGGCTGGAGTTGAGGCAAGAAATCAGATGCAGGCACTGGCAGGGTTCCCCAGATGCGTTCGTGGGATTGATCCCACACTCATTTCCTTCCGCGCTGCAGGAGCTGTGTCCTGGCCGAGGCTCCAAAAGGTGCTTTTGGGACAATTTGGGAGTTTTAATTGCAGGGCAGGAGGGGCTGTGCCTGCTCCTCCTTCAGCCAGAGTTTGGTGGCTCTGGGGTGGCTCCTGAGTTTCTCCTGATCCCTGAGCTTTGTTTTCAGTTTCTCTTCCTTCCTGCCCTGTTGAGGAGGGGAGTGAGGGAGGCTGGGTGGGCACCAACCACAGGCTGGGGCAGAAATTTACATCTATATCTTTATTTATATCTATATCTTTATAATTTTTTATTTTTATTTATTTATGTGCATAAATGTTTATAGAATAGTATCTAGAATCATGGAATAGATGGAGTTTAAAAGGGATCCCTAAGGATCACCAAGTCCAATTCCCTGCTCCTCACCCCTGCCTAAAGCTCAACCACATCACTAAGAGCATCAGCCAGATGCTCCTTGGACTCTGATGAGCTCCTTTCCCCGGGGAACCTCTTCCAGAGCATTTTACCTGGATATTATGGATATAAAAATGTATTTTAGGCAAAGCAGGATGAGTCCTTTGCACAGATAAACAGGACAGGGCTGATTTGGGGAGGCACACGCAGATCCCCCGTGGTTTGGTGGTGTTGTCCTTGCTGGATGTGTCCACAAAAAAACCCCAAAACACTAAATCGAGCTGCTTTCCATCCACCCCAGGGTAGCCAGAGGCTGCCTGAAGGGCAAGGCAGGGATTTCTGCCCAAAGGAACCAAAAGTTTTTGGAATCCAAAGCCCTGATCTAAGGGCAAAAGCTCCTTGCTGGCTGCAGGAGTGCAGAAAGGTTCTTCTGGGGCTTTATGAACATCAGCAGTGGTTGGCTGGGGAGTTCTGCCCTTTCTGGGCTGATCCTGGCAGGGAAATCTGGTTTTATTCCTTAGGAAAACACGAAGTTGAATATTCCTGTAAGAGCTGAATGCGAGGGAACGGGCAGAATTTGGTAACAGGTGCTACAGCTGCCAAATCCAGCAGGTTCCCGTGGGAATAGGTGGGATGGAATTAACTGTAAATACCTGTTTGTGTGGGGGTATTTGGAAATGATGGAGAAGGTGTTCGAAGCAGGATGGGCTGAGCGATTCCTGATTTTGCCATTTCTGTTGCTTTTTCCCTCCTCTGGAAAATTGCTGCTCTCATTTATTGATTTCAAAGTGCTCTTTCAGGAGGGTAAATTCATTATTTGCCCCTGCTGGGGCAACTTGGGGTTTCTTAAGGGAAAGAAAGGGGATTTCTTTCTTTGCATAAAAGGGCGGAGCTTCAACAGATGATTTCTTTGGTGCATTTTATCCTTCTCTGTGCTGCTTTTTTAATTTGACATCTGTTTTTTAGTTGAGGGGGATGTTATCCAGTGGTTGGGGATGGGGAGGAAAGAGGTCTGGGTTTGCATTTTGTCTTCAATGAATCAATATGAATTATTTAGGGTTGTGGGGTTTTTGGGGGTTTTTTGAGAGTGAAGGTTTCGGATGGGGATTCTCCCCTTGGATCTCACCATTCCCAAACTGAGATGCTTCCTGAGGTTTCAGTGAGGGCTGATCCCTCTCTGGAGCAAACCCAGCAGCACCTCAGGGGAAATATTAAATGCTGGGGTCATGTTCCAAAAGGGCACTGGGAAAATAAATGGTCAGTGGAATCCAAACAAGAAGAGCTCTGCAAAAGGCACCACTCTCCAGCTTCTCCCAGATTTTTGCCCGGGTGACTTCACCCCTTTCACTCAAAACCTGAAGGTACCAATGTGGGAATTACAAAAATGCACCCAAACCAGGGTTTTCCAAGCAACATCCTGGGCTGAGCTGTTCATCCACTGCAAACTGGGCAAACCCTGCCAGGATGGGGTCTCGGATCTGCCGAGTGAGCCCGTCCCCAAAGGCAGTGGGGCTTTATTTGTTATTTTTTTAGGGAATCCCGTCACCCTCCTCATCTGCCCCCAAACTCCAGTGGCTGAACGGAGCCTTTGTGGCAGGTCCATGGCAGCCCCTGGGGAGGGAGAATTCAGGTTTCATTCAGTTCCTTGGAGCTGGCAAACGGAGCCCAGCCCTGCAGGAGGCACGGATTGATGAAAACACATCTGGAGCGAGGAATCACGGTGGGGATGGGATTGAAATTCTGCCTTGTCTCATCTTTAATTGTGTGAATCTTAACTCCCCTCGGAGGAACCTCACAGCAAAGGGCTGCACCACCCCAGCAGCAGCACTGATGGTCTCCCTTCGGAGTTTTGATCCTGTGTCTTTGGCACTGGGGGTTTTTTATTCTATTGTTTAGCTGCTGGGGTTTGTGAGCTGCTTTCGCTTCCTTGTGCCGTTTTCCAGGTGTGGGCGGGATCATTCCTTGATGATCTCCTTATAAACGAGCTGATGGATATTTACCTCATTAAGAGGCCAGTGTGCTAAAGCTTTACAAACTCAGGCCTTGATCCTGCCAAGCACTGGGAATTTTCAGCCATTTAAACCTCAAGACATAAGAAAATAAGGCAAGAAATAAGAAATATCTCTTCTCTGAAGGGTCAGCTGAGAGCATCACACATCACTCAAAGCCTTCAGCAGGAGACTTCATAAAAACTCCAGCTTAGCCAGGCTCTGTGATACTGGTTTGGAGGTTTTTTTAGGTTTTTTTTTAATTCAGGAAAACCTAAAGAAAGGGAAGGAATTAGGCACTGGGGTGTTGTGGGATGTCCTGTGCCGGAGATGAGCTCTGCTCCTGCACACGTCCTCGTGCCACATCAGCAGCTGTCTGCAAGCCAAGGACACGGGGAGATGCCTATGGCTGGAAAAACAGCTCCTTCTGTATTTGTTGGACTGCCTACCAGCTGGAAAAACCCAGGGATCTGCACTTCCAGGGGCTCCTGCAGCTGGGGGGAAAGTCTTCCTGTGAAATAAATCTGTGTGATGCCTAAAACACCTCGCCTGCAAGAACAGGGCTGAGGAGATGTTCCTACCCCCATAATTATTTCTCCAGGCACGTGGCAAGGTCAATTCTCAGCTTTCCCATCTAAAAAACCAGCAGGGATCAGGCAGAGGTGGGGAATATGGAGTTATTTATCAGAAAATGCTGCTTTTTGGGGTCGGAGTAAAAATCACCTTGATCCTCTCTGAGCTGCAAGCAGGTGAAGGTCAGGTTGTAACAATAAAATCCGTGTTCTCCTGACTTGGATAACCTCAGTTCAAATCCTCCTGGAATGGTGCTTGCAGCAGCAAAACCCTGCTTGGAGATGGAGCAGGATGAGTCCAAACCCTGCAGGGTGCAGGGATCCCTGCCTGGGAATCCAGGGAAAGGCTGGAGGTGGAGCTGCTGCCGGGTTTGCACGAGGGTGATGCTGTGCCTGCAGCTCTGGGGGATCCCCGTGCTGGCAGCTGTGGGATTTTGCTGGCAAACACTGGGAATGGCATTTCTGCTCCCACAGGGATTCCCGTGGCTCGGTTTGGGTGGCTTTGGACAAACCTTGCCCTGCCAAGGGCAGGCTCTGCACGGGCACTGCCATCGGTGCATGAGGGCCAGAAAAATATCAGTAGCAGGGAAAAGCAATAAAAATGAGCGTTCCTCTGGGAAAAGCTGAGCCAGA
Organism: Dryoscopus gambensis; assembly: GCA_013389985.1. Classification (NCBI taxonomy): domain Eukaryota; kingdom Metazoa; phylum Chordata; class Aves; order Passeriformes; family Malaconotidae; genus Dryoscopus; species Dryoscopus gambensis. Next base: position 44,968 of record WEIT01034454.1, read on the forward strand.
CATGAACATCCTTCCAAGTTAACCAGTGTCCTGGCTGGCTTCGTGGCTGACAGGTTTGCTCTGCTCCTAAAATCATCTGGGTGAGGCTCAGGGCATGATGTGGGTGCAGGAATGTCTGATTCTCCTGCTGAGAATGAAATGCCATCAGCTGAATGTCTTGTGGGGTTGTTATCCGTAAACACAAAGGCTTGTGGACACAGTCCTTGGATTTTCTCCTCCTGTGGGAATTGTTAAGTCTTCCGTGAATGCCCAGGCTGGGTTTTTTGGCTCAGCCTGCCCTTGCAGGCGCTGCTGGCATCCATCTGCGCTGCTGGGTGCCAGCTGCCCCCGCCGTGCCCCATCCTGCAGCCAGGAGCGGGTTATTCCCATTCCCTGTTCCTCCTTCGGGGGTCTGGGATCACCCTCAGCCCAAGGGCATCTCAGAGCCAGGATGTGGAGAGGGATGCTGCCCTGGCATCCTGCAGGGCACCACTGAGGGATTAAGGCTGTGCTGATGGAATAAGTGGCAGTTCCCTTTGGCGGGAAGGGGCCGAGCCCGTCCTTTTCCCCATGGTTTTGTTGCCATCCATAAATGCCTAGGTAACAGGAGTGACTGAGCACATCCCTGCCACAGAGCCAGGGAAGCTCTTAGGGCAGCACGGAGAGGGGAGGATGCCCAGCACAGGGCACACGGGGCTTGGGATTTTGGAATTCTACCCAACAGCCAAATGAATTTCCACAGGACGAGCCGAAATCCAACCCTGCTGCTTTGGGTGTGCTCGATCATATCAGCACCCTCCAAATCCCTCCATCCCTTCAATTCCTTCTGTAAAAGCTCCAAACTTCTGCAATGGAGGTAACAGGGAAATTTTTTGAGCCCCCCACCCTTCCCTGACTTTCCAAACTCCCTTTAGGGACTTTAGATATGAGAACCGTGCACACCAAACCTCCTCCAGCTGCTTCTCCATGAAGGAGAGATGAGATCCATCTCGTGTGAGACAGAAAATGAGGTTGTGCAATTCCTGCTGAGGTCTTCGAGGAAAAAAAATCGTATTTAACAGTTCTGGCAAGAACTTGCCTCAGCCAGCAAGCACAGCTGCCCCTGCTCCGGGCTGCTGGAACAAGCTGGACAGAGCCAGGGGGAAATTCTTTGCATTCTTAGGATTGGGAGGTGGAATGAAGGTAAAACGCTCCTGGATGAGGGCCAGGCTATCTGGAGTAGCAAGCTTTTAAATATCACACCGGCCTTGAATTCAGGAATACTCTTGGAGTGGAGCTGGTGGCAGGAAAAGAGTTGGATTGGGAAGTCCAGGGAGGGGAAAAAAAGCCTCATTTTTGGCCCGTGGATGTGCCAGACTCCAGCTAGCAGAGGTCAGGGCAGCGGTGCTGGGGCCTTTGCTGGCTCCCACGCTGGCTCAGCAGCTCGTGTGATGTGGCAGGAGAGATGCTGCTCCCCAGGGGAGCCCTGGGTGGGTGCCAGGCAGCAAAATCTGTCCCTGCAGCTGGAGCTGTGCCAGCCTGGGCTGCCCGGGGCTGGGCAGGGCGTGCCTGGCTCCTGAGCTGCCCCGCACCAGGCAGTGACGGCCAGCTGGGCTCTGCCATGCAGAGGAAAAGCCTGGGCCATGTTGTGGCTCACATTTGGAAATGAGGTGGGGAAAAGAAGAGCGTGATTTAAGCTCCTAAATAGCTCCAGAACTCGGGGATGCTCTTTCTTCCTCCTCCCACCGGCAGTCCCAGACACAGCTGGAACTGAGAGCATGGGAACAACCATAAGCCATGACGGTGATGAGGGAAAACAAGGGAAAATAGGGGAAAACAGCCACCAGCACCCAGTTCTGCTCCTCTTGGAGCTTGGCAAACCCCAAATTGTGACCCTGCAGCACCGTCCTGCTCCCCCTGAGCTGCACCTTTGCTCCTGGGCTCATCTTTCACCCGGCCCTGTGAGGGGGAATCATTCCCAGCTTCCTGGAGCAAAACAGGGCCAGGCCAGTGCAGATGTCAGAGCTGAGCCGCTCGTGCTGCCCCTTCTCGGGGTGTTTATCTGCCAGCCCAGCTCCGGCTGCACCAGACATCCCTTGGCGCAATATTTGTGCAATATTTGCTGGGTGATTCGATCTGTGGCTGCCGGGTGAGCACTGATGAAAGCCGAGCCCAGCGTGGGGCACCCTCTGCATGCAGCATTTCCGTCTGCTCCATCCAGCAGCGCTGGTTTCCCCCCTTTCCCTCGGAGAGCAGCGTTTCCCCCTCCCGGAGGCACTGTTTGATTGGAAGGCTTTAAAAGGGACAATCTGCGTGAGTCACAGGGAAAACCATAAAAGAAAAACCAATAAAGCCATCTGAAAAGTGCTGCTTAATGGATTGAGGCAAACTGACTGGAAACAGGATACGGGTTGTTTCATCTTGAAGTCGTTGCTTCAAATCCGTCCGCATTTGGGAGCAAAGGACGTTTATTCCTCATCAATAGCTGTCAGGGAAAAGGAATTTCAAAGGGATTTCGACACCTTTGAAAGGAGCTGTGGGTTTCTCTGTGCTCCCAGCAGCTCTCTGAGCACATTTAAAGGCGTTACGGGTGCTGGGTACTCTGGACATTCTGTCCTTCCAGGGCAGAGCTCTTCAGAGAATGGAAATAATTATCCCTCTCATGAAGACAGCTATCTGCTTGCATGGCAAATATTGATTTCCTTAGCAAATAAAACGCACCTGGGCTGATCCCCATTCACCTCTCGACAGAGATACTTCTCCACTCCCACTGTGGCTTTTCCCAGACTGAGTTTTGGGATGTTAAATCCCTTTGGCTGATTTTTTTCCCCCCCCATTTGGCAGGCAACACAAATCTGGGGAATGTCCCACGGAATTGTTCCCTTTGATATGACCCTGCAGCAGCACTGACATTTCTGCAGGGTGTTTGTCTGCATCTGGGCTTCTGTTTGTGAAGCAGGACTGTGTTTTCATTCGGATTTAGCTTTTACATATCGCTGTGTTAACGTCAGCAAGTCCAACTCAACCTGTTTTCCTGCTCTTGAGGAACTAAACCTGGCTTTCCACGTGGAGCACGGGGAATGATGGGGTCACGATGGCCTCAGGGCACGCTTTTTAAGAGGTGAGTTAATCTAGAGATATGAATTTCCTTATAAAGCTGCTCCTCCAGGGGCACAGAGCTGGTGCAAGTCACCCTCACTCCTTTCCTGGCCAGCTGTGGGTCAGAGAGTTGGGATTTGTGCCAGCAGCTGGCGCAGGCTCCGGCTCGTGCTCCAGCCTGACGCTGCTCCAGATGTTTTCCCAGTTGCACACGTGGTGGGCACATGGCTGGCGCTTCCCGTCTGCTGCAGCGCAGGTGTGCGAGCCCGGGGGGCACCTGAGCGCTGAGCCGGGCTGTCAGCACCTCGTGCCTCTGAAAGTGTTCCGAGTTTCTCTCCATTTATGGGACCGCTGGGGCGCTGCACTTCAACCTCGCTCGCCCAGTTCGGCGGGGCTGTGTGTTTGGGGCGGTTTCCCCTCTGACAGCCGAGCCGGGGGGCAGAATTCGGGACGCAGTTGTTATAACAGAGTTTTCTCTGTAAAATATTCAAGAATAAGAATAATTTTCGGTTAACAGCGGGGGCGTTACCGTGGCGCGAGCTCCCGGCCGCCAACATCTGCCTGGCACATCTGGCCAGACGCTGGCGCACGTGGGCTCCCCTCCCCAGACGCTCGCGCGGCGCCGCCGCCCAGATGTGCGCGCGCGCCCCGCC
>WEIT01034454.1:49161-72483 GCA_013389985.1 Dryoscopus gambensis
TCCCAAAGTTTCCCTGCGGCCGGGAGAAGTGGCGGCAGGGGCTCCCGGCGCTGCGGGTGCCTTTGTTCGGTGTCGGGGAGGGCTGGGAGTGCCCGCGGGGGCGCACCGGGGCTGGTGCTGGAGCGCTGGGGTTGTACCTGCGAGCGCAGCGGGGCACAGGCACAGCGGCGGGGAATGGCTGGGCTGGGAAGCGACCCGAAAAATCATCTCCTTCCGCGGGCGGGGACACCTTCCCTAGCCCAGGTTGCTCCAAGCCCCATCAGCTTTATAGTTTTATGGTTTTATAGCAGTAGATTGAGTGTGGCCCATAGCCGGAGGTGGCTGTGCTGCCGCCGTTGCCGTTTGCGTTTGTTACTGGGAATGTGCCGTGCGGATTTTGGGAGAGCTGGGTGTTTTTACTGTTAGGAAATAGTTTGATTCTCCGCAGTACCTCGGTGTATAATGGAGTGCTGAAATCCCTCTGAGGAGCACACAGAGAAATGCACACAACAGGAGCTCAGCTGCTCTCAGGGTGACATTTTTCCTCTTTTTTCCCCTTTTTCTCTTCTTTTAAGCATAACTTTAGAGAGCTCAAAGCCTCTGTGTGTCGCCAGTAAAATTCCTTTTGTTGAATTGTTCTCCAGCAGGAACTGTAGAACTTAGCGAATACTCTTTATTCTTGCATAACAAGGAGCATGTTGGTAACTCTTTTTTGACCATTCTCTGTGCAAATCCTGATAATTTGCTGTATATATTGTAGATGTAAGTAGAGCAGAATGGATAAAGATATTTCCTCTGTTTTGAAGCAGAACCTTTTAATTATGTGGGTTTTAAAGTCATTTTAGAGGCCTTAAATGTTGAAAAACCTGAAAGTGTTGAATTTTGAGCACTTAGGTAACAATATGGAAATGCATTAAGTATGAGCACATCTTTTTTTACTCTTTATAATGTGGTTGTAATAGAAATCATTAAATTATTACATAGTTGTATGTTGTATTCCCTGATACAGAAACTTCAGATTCAGCAGTCATGAAGGTTAGTTTGGTGTTTCAAATTTTTCAGGGCTTCAGATTTAAAAAAGCAGCCAAAAAACATAGGCTCAAGGAATGCAAATGTGTGACCAACATTTCTCTGGTTCCTGCAGCATGAGCTATAAGGGAGAGTTGTTCTCACATCTGCATTCCCTGATAATAAGCTTGTCCAACTTTGTTCTGTCATTCTAGGAGTTGGCTGTCTTTCATTCCAGATGTTTTCATGCCAGCTGATTTACTCCTTATTTATTTGTGGACTCCTTGTTTCTCTGTGGAGGTGAATAAAAATTGCTCCTTCTATTTTATCATCTTTTTTTTTTAACCACAGGATGAATGGGAGGAGAAATCTGGGGCAAAGTGCTGCAGGGCTTGAGGGCCATGAGGGCTTAAATAGCTAAAGATGGACTCGCAACTCAAGACTTCTTGATTTTTATTTTTGGCTTTGAGTTTTTTGCTTGGGATTTGCTTCCTTGTGGCAGATTCTGATCCGTGCCTGGTGGTGACAGATCCAGGTTTGGGGGACTCGTTAAGGTGATTGTGCAGAGGGATAAAAATGCTGCCTGAATACTCCAGTTATTTTGGGAACTGTCTGCTAAGGGATGGTTTGGGTGGCTCTGGAAGTGGTGCTGTGTGGACATTTCAGTGCTGTTCCCTGGTGTTGTGCTCTGCCATTACCATGTGCAATCATCTGTGGTGAGCACACAGAGACAGCCACAATCAAACCAGCTCACTGAAGGAAAGCTTCCATGGGATTCCTTCCTTTAACTTTTCCTTTAGGGATGCTGGGAGAGCTTAGTGTAGAAGTTCCTATAAGAAATATCTCTTCTGTTTCTAAATGTGTATTGTTTTGAGGATGATTCTGGAGAATTCCCAGTATCTGCTGCCTTTCCAGGATTTATTTTAAGAGAGAAAAAGTGAAAGGTGCAGGAAGAGGCAGGGAAGAAACTGATAGAGTTGACATTTACTTTATTTAAAGTCCTAACAGCATTTTCATTTCTCCTTCTCCAAGAGCGTGACAATGGATAGCAGCAGTTTGGAATATTTTCCCGTTCAATTTAGCCACTGTAAAATGAATTTCTTTTGCAGGTTTATACCACAAGCTTTGGGTCAGTAGCAGTCAGGCCGTGCATCAGAACCTTCTCTTTGTGGAGGGTGTATTTTGGACTCTGCTCCATAAAGCCTTGGGAAGGGAGGGGGTATTGTCATAGCCCCAGAGAATCAGGGATTGAGTGGATCTCCTAAAGAGGAAAAGGAATCATAGGGACATGGTAGGAAGGCATGAGGGGAAAGAACTTTCCAATAGTATGAACTCTTCCCCTACTTCTCTCTTCGTCCTGCTTTTTGGCACAAAAAGCTCCTTTTTTTGGCGTTTTGTTTGGAGGAGGCCTGTGGAGCCTCATGCCCTCTTGACGCAGAGCTGAGTGTGATCTTTCCTCCCAGCAAAGTTCTCCAGAAGAGCAGAGCTCCAGCACTGCCCCTTCACATATTTCAGAGCTTTACATTTAAACCAACCCATCAGAAAAGCCTAAATTCAAAGGAATGCAAATGTGGGAAAACATTTCTGTAGTTCCTGCAGTGGGAACTACAAGGGGAAGTTGTTCACTGCGCTTGGGCAGACCAGGAACAGAACATATCCCATAAAATCTAAGCTGTGCCCTTCCTAGAAGGGGAACTGAAGGTCAGAATCTGAGCCAGGAGTTCAAGCCAGGGAAGCAGGGGACGAGCTGATCGCTGAGAAATGCTTTCTAGGTGTGTGGGGTGGGGATTTATTTTGAGCTGGATGATGCCAGTGTCAGTGCCCTCTCGGTTCAGCCCTGGAGGAGCTCAGGTTGAGCAGGAGAAGGGAGGTGCTCCCTTCCCAGCCTCCACAGTGCACGGCTGAGCTCTGGAGCTCCAGAGGATTCCTTGTCACTGCCTGCTGATGGAGCAGCTTTTTTTTATTTTTCCTCTGGCAGGGAATGTTTTAAACAACCCCCACCCCCAAACTGTTCTAGCATAAAACACCAATGAATGACTCGCCTCTTGACTAAGCTAAAAATTTTCAACATTTTTTGGGTGAACTAGAGGAAAAAGGTCTTGACCTGCTGCGTGGAGGGAGAGAGCAGGAGAATGAAGTGTGTGGAGAAGAAGGGAACAAAGCAAAGCAGTCAGTTTTGCTGTGCTAACATAATCTCGGGGCTGACTCATAGGCCTGACTTTTCTGGGCAGAAAATTCACTTGCGTACAATTCTGCTTGGCTGCACTGTCTCGTGATGAAACTTGTAGATCTTAATTCTTTTTTTATCTTTTTTTTTTCTTTCTTTTGTTTTTGGGGGTTCCACATAAATTTTTCTGGGAATTCTTTTTATCCTGGCACTTGAAACTTGCTGCCAAAGGCCTCTCTACCATTGCGGTCTTCTCCAACTGCCTCAGCTCGTGGTTTGTGTGAGGGGGTTGTGTTTGTTTGGGTGACTGTGGGGTTTGTTTTGGGATCTTTTTAATAAAAGTTCAGCGTGCTTGTAAGGTGAGTGGCACTTTGCTCTTCTCAGGCAGAAAAACCCCACATCATTTCAAAGCTGAGCTTAAAAGCTGCCAAGGGATTGCTGATTGCCCTGTTGTGATTTTGAAATGCTGTCAATTTAATTCCTGTTAACAGCAGAGCAATAACAACTTTTATAATCCTTCAGGCTGACAGATGTGCTCCAGAGCACTTACTCACTGGGAGGAGGGGAAGGTGGGGTTTGCTTGCAACTTCCATATGTCATCCTGATCCCAAAGAGCTTTCCTTGTAACTTCAGGCACAGAAGGGAGTTTGCTGCCTTGGAGAATAAGTTGATTTTGTGAGAGGAGCTGTTTCTGGCTGCTCCTCTCTTGCTTTCCTGACACTCAAAGCCTTGGTGTTGCCACAGTTTATGGCAGTGCATGTTCCAGGTAAAAAACCAGGACAGAGGGGTGTAGGAGAGTTAAATCCTGTTCTTTGTGGCCTTTGTGGTGGAAGTTCTTTGAACTTCCCAGAACAAGTTACTGCATCAGATTAAACTATTGGTGGGTGGTTGATGCAGGGGTTTTGTCACATGGGTGGGTTTTTGGTGGGGTAGGTCAGGCAATACTCACAGAAATTTAGGAAACATCCTCACAGGCTGCAGCATTAATTGGAATTCACAGCTGGAACTGTGCCCAGCTATCACTTGCTTTACCCAGCCTGTGAATTGAGGATTTCAGCCTTCAGTCAGCTTCCCTCCAATACTGAGAGTTCCTCAGCTCTGTTGTTCAAGCTGGGTTTATTTTATTTTGAGTTAAGTGGTATTCTAATATAAATCTCTGCTGAGGTTAGACATCTTAAATTTGATCTTGCTATGCTTTTCTCTATGCTCAGTTCCCTAACTTTTGCATTTGGGGCATGTTGGTTTCTTTAAGGAGTAGGTTTTAGTTTGGAAGATGAAGGTTTTTGGGGAGGATTTTTTTTTTTCCTTCCTGAGGAAATTAGTTTTGTGGAATTTACTCAAACTGAGTAATGGTAGGGATTGGAGGAAGTGTAAATATTTGTAGGCCTTGTGTGCTCTGTGCTAAAATGCTGTTTCACTTGTGTTAGCTCTTCTCTCCAGTGGGTCCTGAGAACTAAATCTTTACTATATCTGAAGAATTTTAAAAGATTCTGTATTATTTGTTCGTTTTAAGCAGAACAATTTCCCTAATTTCAAGTTAGGTCTGCATGCTGAATCTTTCAGAAGAGAAACTTTGACTTTTGGTGCTATGGAAGTATGAACCGCATGATTTATTTTCCTTCCTTTCTGAGCACTGTTTAGATGCCTTCCACTTAAATTTCTGTGAATTTGAGGGGTTTTTTGAATGTTCAGATATTTAAGGTCCAGTTAAAGCGAGGAGAGGTAGGTGAGTAGAGTGAAACTTGTGACAGAGGATGAATCGTTTCTGCGAGTGGTGTTCTGGCCCGAGTGTTGGCCGCTTCACAGGAAAAGAAGGGATTTAATCTTTGACTTGTAGTTGAGTTTCATTTTGGTAACAGAGACTAAAAGCTGAACTTTGAGTGGAGTATTGTGACAGCTGTTGATTGGAATAAGCTTTGCTGGTGTGAAGGGCAGAACATTCTTGTGGATGATGCCAGAGAAAAGCACCGTGACAGATCCCTGCACGAGGAATTCCCCTCGTGTCCCCGCGGCTCAGTGGGAATTCTGTCCTCTGGCTGCACAGCCCCAGAAACGGGGACAGGGCTGCAGAGCCTCGCTCAAATCAGGAATTTCTGAGCTGACAGCTGGATTTTAGGAGGAAAAGGTTAAGTGGATGATGCTTTGGGGAGAGAGCAGGGAGCAGGCAGAAGGGTTTCTCCCTGCAGGGATGTGTCCTGCAGCGCTGACAGGGATGGAAAAGCTCGGAGGAAGCCAATCATTTAAAATGTTGGCGGTACCTCCGTGCTTGGAGCTCCTCCCAATTAAAAGCATCTGTGATTCAGAGTGCTCACTGAACTGTTTCAGCCCTGAGCAGCCAGCTCTTCCTTGAAAATTCCATTAGAGTACTAATTTCATTGGAATTTTGGGAAGAAGAGGCAGTTTTCAGCCTTCCTGATCTGAAAACCCAAAGCAGGTGAACTACAGAACTCAGGTAAAATGATTGTCTGTACGTGAACTGTTTGGAATGGGAAAAATAAAGATACAGGTGGAGTCATCCAGCAGCAGAATAAAGATTTATCTAAGCCAGTGTTGGATATAATCCTCTGATATTCACTATAAAACATGGCATGTTCTTAGTCCTTCTTGGAAACAGAGTTCAACAGACAGATTTTGAAATTTTTTTTGCTGTCTTAAAGTTTTGTTCAGACTCATGCATGTCTAGAAATCATCTAATAGTCTTTTTCTTCTCATCTGTAGAAATGAAAATGACTTTTGAATAATGCAATCTTAAGAGGCCGAACTGAAAAAGAAATAATGGAAAACTTTGCTTGAATTTTGGGGGTTCGCACTTAACCTCATCTCGTTACAGCTTGGAAAAGTGAATTCTGCGTTGATTTATTGTAAAAAAATTTAATTTTTTTTTATTTCTTGCCAGACCTTAATTTATTTCGGATCAGGATTCCCATGGCACGCGGACTAGAGGACAGTTTGGAGTAGGAGGTCTCGTCGGTGAGGCGACTCTCTCCCAAGATGGTCGGGAAGCTGAAGCAGAACCTGCTGCTGGCCTGCCTGGTGATCAGCTCGGCGACCGTGTTCTACCTGGGCCAGCACGCCATGGAGTGCCACCACCGCATGGAGGAGCGCAGCCAGCCCCCGCGGGCAGGGGACGGCGCCAGGGGCACGCCCAGGACAGCCCCCAGTGCCAGTGCCAACAGGAGCCTGCCCTACAGCAAGGACATGCCCCTCATCTTCATCGGGGGCGTCCCCCGCAGCGGCACCACGCTGATGCGCGCCATGCTGGACGCGCACCCCGATATCCGCTGCGGGGAGGAGACCAGGGTGATCCCCAGGATCCTGGCCGTGAAGCAGATGTGGGCCAGGTCGAGCAAGGAGAAAATCCGCCTGGATGAGGCCGGGGTCACGGATGAGGTGCTGGATTCAGCCATGCAGGCGTTCTTGTTGGAGATCATCGTGAAGCACGGCGAGCCCGCCCCGTACTTGTGTAACAAAGATCCTTTCGCTTTGAAATCCTTAACTTATCTTGCCAGAATTTTCCCCAATGCCAAATTCCTCCTGATGGTCCGGGATGGCCGTGCGTCTGTGCATTCCATGATCTCCAGGAAAGTCACGATAGCTGGCTTTGACCTGAACAGCTACAGGGACTGCCTGACCAAGTGGAACCGTGCTATAGAAACCATGTACAACCAGTGCATGGAGGTGGGCTTTGAGAAGTGCATGCTGGTGCACTATGAACAGCTGGTGCTGCATCCCGAGAGGTGGATGAGGACTCTCCTCAAGTTCCTGCACATCCCGTGGAACCAGGCGGTGCTGCACCATGAGGAGATGATTGGAAAAGCAGGGGGGGTTTCTCTTTCCAAGTGAGTATGAGCCTTCCTCGTTCACCTTGCGTTGTTCTAAAATAGCACATTTTGCATCTGAAAGTCGTAACTTGGTTTCAGTTTCTGCCTTGGGCAGCTGGTTTATGATGAATCTGGAAAAGGATTCTGCTAAAAGTCACTGCTAATTAACAATCTGCAATCTCACATTGGTTCTGCTGAACAATTGTCCCACTAATGTGTGTGTGTAGCCAGTGGACAAACTTCTAATGGTCAAGGCTAACTTGAATATCTGATATCAGCTTTGCTTTTCTCTGTGCCCCAAAATAAACCTGAGCTGTTTTATCTGGACTGGTGTTACCCATCCTAGCAAGATCACCCATTTGATTTCAGCAACAATATTGTTGTCAGTGCAAGAATGGCCTCCAAGTTGTATTTGCCAAGAACATCCTCTTCCAGGAAACTCGAGAAACTGGTCCAAGAGAATAGAAAGCAGAGTTGGCAGCTTTTCTCCTGGCATGTGCTCCTAAAAGGAGCATCATTTTGATGAAAATTAACCTTGTTGTAAGCAAATCTCTCACTGTTCTGTTGGGCCATCTGTGCACCTGATGCAGCTGGTTTCAGAAACCCAAATCCAGCTCTGCTTAGAAAACCTAGATGGGTGTTTTTAGAAGAAAATCTGATTAATTCTCTAGTTAAACTACTCTGGTTGCTTTGCCACTGTTCACAGCTGAACAACTGAAATACAGATGCTGTTTCATCTTTACACTGAGGGAGAAAAATGTCAACTTTTTGACACTCCTTCTGTTTTTGAATCCACCAGATTAAGTGTTAAAATATTGAATAAGAATATTCCAGCAGCAAGGTGTGCCCAGTTCAATCACTCAGCTTCTGGGTTTGGAATGTTGATTTCTGGCCAAGTGCTTCTGAGTAAGAGGCACCTTGCACAGCAAACACACACAGACTGTTACAGAGGGCTTCTGTTTCTTTAAACTCCAGCTCTGAGAAATAAAAGTGGGGAGATTTTCTTTATTTCATGCCTAGGAATGTGGCTGTGGATTTTCTGATACATCGTAAGGGCATTTGGTTGAAAGCAAATATAGAATTATTGTCAGTGCTTACAAAGCAAACTCAGGTAACAACTCTACATTTACAATCTGGAGGTTTCACATCACCATCCCCACTGAAGAAACGGCCTCCACTGTGTTCCCTGAGTTGTCAGCAAGGGATCTCATCCCTTTTTTTGGCAGTGGTGTTTGATAGCAGACTGAGGCCTTGTGGAAACATTAACCTGAAGCAGGGCACTGTGATACCTCCCTGAAAGCTGATCCACGTGGGAACTTTTCCCTAATTCCTGGGGTTTGTTGCTGCTTCAGCAGCAGCTGAGTGGGAGTAACTTATTTTTACTGAGATAAAGGGGTGGTTGCCAAGCTTCATTAAGTGTCCTGTGAGAAATAACTGTGTATAATCCCATTTCTAGTAAAATATTACTGCCTGACAGCTTCCAGATTGATGGTTTTAAAAATTAATGGACCTTTATACTCTAAAAAGGTTATATTCAGTAACCTTACTGAATTCTTATTAATATTTCTTATTAAATCTGGTGGAATGGGGTGTGAGGACTTGGGAATATTTGTTTCTAAAAATGAAGAAAATGGATTGTTCAAAGTAAAATGTGGCCTCATGTTTATTTTTTAAGTAAAACCTTCACATTTAAGACAAACAAGTATGGACTTGTTCTTGTGACCCTCAGTTCAGTCTGGTCACAGAGTTCTTTATGCTTTTATTATCTCTCAGGAGATGATCTGTGGAAGCAAGTTCTGATTTCAGGAGGCTCTGGCAATGGTGGAGGAAGATTGAGTAATGGGTGTTATGTCTGGGGTGGGGTTTATCTCGTCAAACAGCAGTAGGTGGTGAGGTTTGGTTTTCAGCTGCAGGATTTGCTAATGATTTCAGGGACTCAGGCTTTTAAAGGCTGCAGAAAACTCAGTGAATGTGAAAACCTTAAATGCCTGTGTTGTGTATTTATGGGATTCCAGTGAATTGTGTGTGGGGAAAACTGAGATTTCCCAGTTTGATGTCCTTGTACCAGTTAAAACCAGCTGGGTTTGGTGTCCCCAGCTCTGATATTGTGTAAAAACTCATGAAAACAAGCAGAGCCCCCTGCTTTAATAATCTTTCACTCACCTGAAAGACCTCCAGATCTTCCAGACAGGCTCAGCAGCCACTTCAGATCCACGCTGCTGCCTCAGGTCCAGCCTAAGATGCCTGGAGGTCTTTTTTGAAAAGAAATCTGACAAGTTTTCATCATTTTGAGATACTTAAAAACATTTTGAGCAGGAGATCAGTGTCACCAAAAGATCTGTATAATGACGCTGTTACCTGCTAACAGAAAATAAATGTTTCAGAATTTATTTCTCACCCTTCGTTTTGATTTTTATCTGGAATCACTGCAACGGCTACAGGGATGTGCAGGGCAGGGTTTGTAGGAGTGTGAAATTTGCTGTGGTTTGAAGTCCCTGCCACCATAGCTGTTGAAGGAATGCATTATGGACTCCATGCTCTAACCAGGATTGTTAATTGAGCTCTGGCATTTTCCTAAGTGAAAGCAGCTGTGCTGACCACTGATGTAAAGAAATGTCAACCCCTCTAGAGCAATTTTTATTAGGTTTATTATGGAAATAGCTGTCTAGGCAGAATTACTTCAGAGTTTACTATATTTAGTACCTAGCTCTCGTTTGATTCTGGTACAGCTGCAGAATTATTTGGGGTTAGTCCTGTGTGCTGTGCTTCCAGCTGCTCCCAAAGCTGAAACTTCCTGGGGTTTTGCAGGGAGCTGGAATCACTGCCACAGGCACACATCATCAATTTTCCCAAGAATCGGTGTTTCCTTGGGTTTTTGTTTGGATTTTTAGGTATTTCTTCTTGCCCCCAATCTGTCTTTCCCCACAGTCCTCAGAAGTTCTTTATCTGAGGAATCTCCCACAAATTGTTTTGTTTTCCTTCCCACCTTAACTGAAGGGGATTTAACCAGACCAAATGTGGAGCTGTGTATTTTTTATCAGTGCTTGGGAGCAGCTCAATGCAGCCCCTGCTTATCTCTTCCCTGCTATCAATCACCAGGAAATGTTTCATGCTGAGGGTATTGTTACCAAAGACTAAAATGACAGAGGGACAAAACACACGTTTAAAACTTGACATCAGGATGAGGAATCTGTATGTGTACAAATTTAGGCTCAATTTGATCTATAACACCCTTTTTTGGGGAGGTCCAGCAAGCTCTTAGCCAGGCCCCCCATTACCTGCTTCTCCCAGCATCATCCTGGTTGTAAATGGTCAGATCAATTTGCAGTTTTGGTGAAGGGGTTCTAGGCTTGCCTGGCTCTGTCTGAGGACCCAAAATCTTACATTTTTCAAACACCTTCTGATAATTTTTTCCTGAGTGTCCCAATCCCCCTCAGGACTCCTGACTGTTGTGGTGCTTTGGCCTGTGCCTCACTGCTTTAAACTTCTGAATCTCAATTCTTAGCAGTTCTTTTCCTGCTAATTCAATGTGGAGTCAGATGCTCATTTTCTAATTAAAAGATCACAAAAAACCAGTGCCTAAACTTCTTAGTTTTCCATCCAGACTTGTGAGCTCAGGCCAACAACCCTCAGGAAGGCTGAAATGCAGTCACAGCTCCCTGGTCCCAAAATGCCCTTCTGAGATCCTGCCTTTGGTTTGAGTCCCTGGTAATGCTTGAAGAGGATAAAGCTGAAAATTCTGGAGTTGTTTTAGAGGTTTTTTTGTTTGTCAGATCCTTTTCAGCTTCCGTGAAACACCACTCTGAAGGCCCTGCTTGCCAAGAGAGTTTCCTTATGACCATTTCCCTGTCTGCTTTGTTCTTTGTCGATTGTATTTAAATTATTTCACTTTAGTGACCTTCCAGCACTGGATGACTGATTTCCTTCCTCTGTCCTGGAAGGATTTTAGCTCTGATGAGGAGTAAAAAAGGGGAACAAGCTGAACACTGGTGGCATCTGTGTGCTCAGCATCAGGTTTGAGGCAGATAGAAATACTCCTCTTATATATCCAGTAATGTCCAAACTCTTTCTGAGGTCAGAAAAAAAATTTTAAATTATTTAGAGTCAAAACTCAGAGAGTTTTCAATTACTCAGCCTGAAATTAACACAGTAAAGAAGTTGTGTGTGTTACAATCATAAAGAAGCAAGGAATGTGGCAGAACAAAGCGGTGCCAGATTTCTAACCTGGAAAAAGGAACCAAAAACACTCCACAGAAGTAGAGCAAAAATGAAAATTACATTAGGACTGTTGCTTAAATGAACAAGAAATCAACTATTTTCTAAATATTTTTAAGAACTGTGTGATGACCAAACAATCGAAGGAATGGTTATAAAAATATTCCTGTAGTTTGTAGCTTTCTGCCATCTCAGGTCTCTCTTTTATTAAACAAGTTAAAAAAGTAAAAGATGGATCACAGAATGGGCGTGAGAAGGAAGAGCACATGGATTTGAATTCAGAATACAGCTTTTAATACATCTAAGACAATTAAACAGGAAATGTGGGAATATGCCAGTGGGAAAACAGCTTTCTGTGTAGGTGTGTGCTTACTTTTCACTTAACAGCTCTTGGGCTTTCTCTGCTGCCTTTATGCAATAAAGAAGTTGCTTCAGCACAGCGTGAGAGCCTAAACCAGGCAGCATCTTCAAATATTGTGCAAATTATTCTCATTAAAGCTTCACTTCCCGTCAGCTCTGTAGAAAACATGGAATTTTGAGAGGGAAAGAAGAAGAACGGCGGGAAAAAAAAACCCAAACAAAACAAGCTACAGATCTGAATGCTATTGAAGAATTATTGGTTGGAATGGAAAATCCCAATTTCTTTTCTTCTTCCTCAGGGTTGAAAGATCCACTGACCAAGTCATCAAGCCAGTGAACGTGGAGGCGCTGTCCAAGTGGGTGGGGAAGATCCCTGCTGATGTCCTGCAGGACATGCCCGTGATTGCCCCCATGCTGGCCAAGCTGGGCTATGATCCCTACGCCAACCCGCCCAACTACGGGAAGCCAGATCAAAAGGTGGTGGAAAACACCAGGAGGGTAAGGCTTGTGGGAGTTTCATTATTGCCTGAATGGGTATGAGCTGTAGAACAGGAGCCTTGGGTTTGGTCTGGGGTTCTTAAGTCTGTTTCTGATATTTTTGATACTTTACAATGTGCTTTCCTTGGGAGAAAATGAAAGAGTTCTTTGGGACCTGGAGCTGTGCTCCTGGGTGTGTGCAGCTGAGAGCTGCCCAGAGAGCTTTTCCCACTGCTAACCAGTTCCCCAACTTTCTTGTCTGGGTTTCAAACTTGATGGATGAGCTCAGCTTTTTATATATGAGGGCTGGCAGAAGCTCTGTCACAAAATTACACCCCAAATACTTGGTAGAGTTTGAAAAATGACCCACAGAAAACAGCCCATGATGATCAAAATGGCTGATTTTCCAGTTCTTTGTAGAACAACCCAGAGATGGAGAAAGGTCTGGTGCTGATTAACCTAAACTTGAGGATTTTAGTCTGAATTTAATGCTGTTGGAATTTGAGTAGTTGGGCTGTAGAGCTGTTTATCCCTGGAGGTATCCGTTGAAAAGCTCATTACCATTGTTGGAAATAGAATTAATAACTCTGCTTCTGTTCTTTTGGGCATGTATAGTTTATTAAAAGAAGGTGACTTTTGCTGCTGCAGCAAAGTAATCAGGGAAAAAAATTGAATTAAACAATTTAAAAGGACTGTCTTCCACTAGCCTTCAGATCCTGAAAAAGCTGATTGGAATAGTGATAGGGTAGATAGGAATGAAAAATAAATTGGGGTTTCTGAAGCCTCTAAACACTTTTACATTGTTTCTTTTTGGAAAAAATGTCATTAAAAACATCGATCGGTGTATTAAAGGCTGGCAGGTTGATTGGTTTAATTAATGGCTGATAACTCAGCATGGAAAAGGTAACCCACCTTCTTTTGGTTACAATTTATAGGTTCCCTGTTTTAAAAGGTTCACAAACAAGTTTTCTGCTCTCAGTTAAAAATAGTGTTCAATACTGCAAATTGCATATTGTATTGGTTTTGTCTCACTGATAGGATTGACACAAGTTTTTACAGCCTGGTGACCTCTCTGAGGCTTCCACCTGTGTGATGAAAGCTCAGTCCAAGCTGTAAAAACTGTCTGGATTTCTGTCTCTTCTTGAAATGCGTTTGATTTCGAAATACAAGAGAGAAATTCAGGTAACAAACCAAGGCAGGAGCATCTCTCCAAAGAAATTATAACCTGATTTCAGAGGCTTAGGGTTTACTGAGGCTTTTTCCAAGTTTGCTTTGAAGGATAATTTGTTCGTTTATTGCTAAGAACAGCTGTTGAAAACCGAAGCTGATCTAAATATTGCAAACATATGAAACACTCATTAATATTTTGGCTTCTATTTTAATTTAATAGGTTTACTTCCAGCCCCAGACAGCACTTTAATTTTGTTGCTTGTTGCAGTACCCAGTCTACATTTTTCTAGTCACTTGTTCTTTGACAACATTCCATTTGCACGTGTGGTTGGTACAGATAAAATGAGGGAGATGTTCTGAATGAGTGCTAAAATAAGAGAGTTAGAGATGGTTCATCTTCAAAATTCAGAATATTTCTTTCAAGATGGAGCAACATAAAGATTTCACAACGTTTCAGGCTGTGGTGTGTGAGTTTGGCCCGTCGGGGACAGCTCTCCTGCTCCTCCAGGAACCTGTGCCAATTTATTCCTTGCTGCTGCAGCCTGCAGAAGAAAGCATTTATTTAAATGGATAAACAAATAAATCTGGGGTTTTCCAGCCTTTTAGAACTGGCACTTGGCACGTTAATTGTGTTCCTGTGTACTCTGGGCTGGTGAATTTGTAAATCACTGGAGCACTTCTTTTGGTCCTGCTTTCTTTAAATTTCTTCACCTGGGGTAGCCTTTCCCAGAGTTTTGTACTGGGTATCTTGAATATGGAATATGGATGAAGCTGTCCAAATAAAGTCTTTCCAGAGTTGCTTTTCAGTACATAGTAAGAAAATCTGTATCTTGTTTATAGCCATCTATTGGCTTATTTTGTGTTTGGAAGCAGCTCATTTATATGTATATGTATATGTATATGTATATTTATATGTATATTTATATGTATATGTATATTTATATTTATATTTATATTTATATTTATATTTGTTGTCTCCAAGACTTCAAAGTGAGCACAGAACTTGAATTGTATTCATTGGAAACAGATAAAGTTTAGACTTCTAAAGCTGAGCAAATCTGTCACTTCTTGGAAAAGACCAAAAGTTGCACTTAACAGTGAAAATAACGCTCAGCAATTTAAAGCTGCTGCTCTCAATCATGCAAGTGAGTGTAAAAATTCTCAAAACAACGGCTGGTACTGGAGAAAAACAGGAAGAGATGCCTGGTGTGGTGCAAAATATTAGTTTGAGCACTCAAGTCCTGTTCTTTATTCCTCTTTTCTCCTTTTCTGTCCCCTGCTGGTGACTTCCATATGTACAGCTTAAATATCTTTTTTTTTTTCCTTCAGTCTGGAGACAAAATGATGATTTTCTCCAGCGAAAGGACAGTGCTTCAATTAGAAATGCTGTCTCCTTGTAGGTGATGCAAGGGAAGCAATGCTCCCTGCTAAATTTGGATTTTTCACTGGACTGTTACCTGTGCAGGACAGCAGAATGCTGAGGTTGGCTCTCTGTGCTCCTGCAGCACAGCACAAAAATTGCAAGATGAAACCTGTGTTTGTGCTTTGACGTCTCTGCTTTTGTTCTAGGAGCTAACAGAGCATGAAGGGAACTTCATCTCTTCTTGTGGTGCTCTCCCAGTGCTGTGGGGTGCGAGGAAATAAAACATCTCTGACAGGATCTGCACTGGGGGAGTCACGAGCTCAACAGATTTTTCTGATGTTTTCACTAACAAAGCCATCAACTTTCTGTGTATCTGTTTTCTGTTAAGCCTGACGATATTATCTTTTCTGACAGTTTCTCTTGTCTCAGATAAGGAATGCAGAGCAGAGAGAGCAAGGTCTGGCCAGGGCTGTGCTGCTCAGCAGATCTCTGCATGTGACCCCTCCGAGGCAGGATGGTTTTGCCAGTGCTGAACACGTTGTGGTTTTCTTGTAATTCTGTTGCTGATCTGGTCGTTTTATGACTGCAGGGGTTCCTTCCTGATAGATACACAACTGGCTACTTGTTGTTCCCCCGTTAGAGTTTTAACAGATTCTACATCCTGAACAGAAAGGAAACCAACATCCTGAAGTGAATGAAGTTTTCATCTGCAAATTATGCAGCAAATGCAAGTAATTAAGCTGTGTGAGCTGCTAGCCCAGTCTCTGCAGGGTGAAATACAAAAGTGCTTCACTCCTCATTGGAACAGTGTCTGATATGTCCTTATCACTGTTCTGGGGCTGTGGAAAAGTGAGTGTCAGCAGTTTGCCAGAGCCCAGCAGAACACGAGAGCAGCTCCCAGCTGCAGAGCTCTGCCTGCTGCCCAGGAGAAGCTGTATTGTTGTGTTATGGTTGGCACAGTGGTTTCCTCGCACATCTGCAATGAATTACATCAGATTTTCTTTGGCACGTCCTTCCCACTAAATAAATTTGCATGCTTGGAATACACACTCCAGTAAGTTCTTTTAACTTCTTCATGGGGTTGTGCTGCTTGCCCTGGAGAGAGCCAGAGGTGGAAGTTGCAGAACTCCAGAGAAGGAGCCGTGGTTTTCAGCAGGACTGTTCAAATCCACGTGGTGCTTCTAATGCCAGCCCAAAGCTGTCACCCAGCTCTGGTTTATGTTCAGCTGATGCTGTTTTATGGTGACATTTAGAGATAAAGCCAGAGTTTACTCACTCCAGTTTCATGCCTGGTTTGAACTGTGAGGAACCATCTCCTGTTTAGAGTCAAAGCATCCATGCCAACCAGGATTTCAAGAGTTTGTCTTTGATATTTTAAGGGCAGGAGCAAGCTGTGATAAAGGTAAAAAGTATATTTATATTAGAGCATGAGGATAATTGTGCTGTCAGAGGTGTGTGAATGCCCAGCTGCTCAGGGCCCTGCATCTCCATGTTCACTGATTAACCTGATCATAAAGGTATTTGGCTTTGTGGGTGTTTTCTCTGATATTTAAAACAAAATTTGGGGGGTTATTTCATCGGTCTTGTGACCACAACAGTACAGACTTCCTCAGTGTCCCCTAAATTTGTTTACTATTCCCTTTAGTGGGTGTTTCTTCCGACATATGGATTCCCAACTGCATGGTTTCTCTGTGGGGGTGCTGCTGTTTCATTTTTACAACAAAACCAAACCCCTTAACTCTGCTTAAATGTGATTATAATACATCAAGAGAGTTATTACCAACCAAAATGCAAACTGAGGTGTGCTTGCAAGCTGCCTCTTGGCAGACGTTGCTGGGCCTGTGTAAAATCCTGCTCTCTGTGTTGTCCCTCCCGGGTAAACATTTACATCTCACATGGCCCTTCCCTGGCAGGTCCAGCAGAGGTGAAGAATTGTGTAAACCTTTAAAGCTGCCTTAAAAGTTCAGGAAAGTCTGAAAGATCAGGGTACCTCCATGTGCTGTGGAGTGGTTCTAGAAAGGGGCTGGTTTTGCCAGTGTTCTTTATTTACTTTTCTTTTTCTTTTATAATTAAACATCAACAGCCTTGTACTCTGCAGCTTGGAAGTTTTAAAGTCTACCAAGCCCAAGCACACTTGGTTGCAGAGTGACTTTTACATAAAAAAACGATTATTTTTGTGTACTGGAACTGACCAAATAGAATGGGATTCTTTCCAAAGCAGGCAGGAAAGTGGGTGAAAAGAGATGCTTTAATCTTCTATTAAAAAGAATTACAGGTTACACTTCTGTTCTGAAGTTCTCCCTGTGCATTTAAAGGGGTTTTCCTCAGGCAACTGGATGTGCAACTTGTTTTCTGATCTCTTTTTGAGAATAACATGCATTCAGTTTGGCTATAGGAATGTGTTTTAGTATTTTAATACAACAGCTTGAATACTGCCAGCACTGAACAACAAACTGACACAGATCCCCCTCTTTTGGAATTCCATTAGGGCTTGCAAAATAATTCCCTTAGAAATGGTAAACACCATTTCTTCTCAATTTTACTGAATTCTTGCTGAGACTGGAAATAATTCCAATATCCTGCTTCTGTGTCTCTAATGCCACTGTGAGTGATGTGTTTTAGACTTACAAACTGGTCAGAAAAGAATTTGGAATCTGAAGCCTCTTTAATTTCTTTGGCTGCTGATGGAGCCATTGTTTTTAGAATTTCTGGTTTGCTGCTGATCCCTGGGTTTTGATTCAAAAGGGACCACTGAGTGTTTTTGGAACTACTTGAAACCAGTTCCTGTGCAGTCTCCATCCTGACACAACCAGCCTTTAGGCAGTGTCAGTTCTGAACCAGAATTTGTGTGTTAAACCTAATCTTGGGCCTGCTGCTGCTTAGATTTGCCTTGGCAAATTGTGCTGTGTAAATGGTGATATTTCCATGTGAATATAACATGAAATACCCTCAAAACATTTGCTTTCCAGTGACTTTTTTTTTTCTTAATATTGCTGATCTTGGCTATCTGCTATTAGATGTTTATTAGGGGTAAATGCTCTTCCTACAAAGGTGAGGTTTTTGGAGCAGACACAAATATAGATGTGTAATATAAAAATTAGACTGAGTGATAATTGTAGGAGAAGGAAAGGAGGAGGGTTCTGGAGAGAGCCTTGGGTTTGGTCCTTTTGGTTCTGAATCAGTCACAAAGTGCTGTCACCATCAGGATTAGTTGTTTTTAAGAATTCCCAGGGGATGACTGCCAGAAAAGGTGAAGTTCCTGTCTGTTCCTTCCAACATCAGCACCATCTAACAAAAAAAAAAATAATAAAAAGTTTTTTCTTGTGAACTTTACTTAGGTTATTCTTATATATTCTTATATACTTACTTAGGTTATTCTGTAACATTTTTATTATGATAATGTTGGTTTGTAACTTTCATTCCTGTTCTCCAGGACACAGCCTGCTTTTTAATAGCTTGGATAAAAGCTGAAAATGAGAAATCCTCTCCTTCATTTATAAATATTTCTAGTGTAACAAGGCTCCAGTAGCCACACGCTGAATTTCTGCCCAGGGTGACTTTCCTTAATGTTCCCATGGGAATGGCCCCTGGCTGAACACAGATGAAAGCTGTTCCTATTTTATCTAAACCATGGAATATCAGAAGGGACAGAGTGCCACTGTGTGTGTGTGCAGTAATCCCTGCTCTCCCAGGTGGTTTGGGTCCCTGGGATGGGCTGGATTGGAATGGGAGCTGCCAACCCCCGAGTCCATCCCCCGTGAGTCACGGGATCTGCTGGGCAGGAAATTCAGAGCTGACTCAGTGCCAGGCCACTGCAGGGTATTGACAAGCTGAGGGTGGCTTTGTGTTCTGGGCATCTGCTCATAGGAGAGCAGAGAAAATTGTTAATGAGCATTCCCTGACTTCCTGGATCTCCTTCCTTTGACGCAAACCAGGGAGTGCAGCTCGGAGCGAGGCTTTGGAGGAGCCCCATTTCCATTTCATGGCTCTATGGAATTTTTCTGAGTAGGTTTGGAGGAGCCTCATTTCCATTTCGTGGATTTATGGACTTATTTCTAAGTTGGTTTGTGCCCTTTCTAAGTTTTTATTTAGAAATGATTACACGAGATCTTAAAAGTCATGACACTGGGATGATCAGTCTTTATGGTTCAGTAGACAGCATGGTAAAACTCTTCAAGTATACTTCTTTTTTGGGAAAAACAAAGAACAGAATACATTTTCCCCCTTTGGAATGTTCAGTCTCAGAAGCAAAGAGCTTTTAAAAATTATCCTCCAGAGACAAGACAATATGTTGCCAAAATATTTAATGTTCTAGCATCAGTGGATGTTAATAACACAAAAGAACCTTTTTTCTTTTGGTTTTCCTTCCCTTAGGAAGCTCTTCAGCATTTCAAAGAATAGTGAATGAGGGCTTTGAGAAGTATAATTTTTTGTTTGTTTTTCCAGGTCTATAAAGGTGAATTTCAGCTTCCTGACTTCCTTAAAGAAGTGCCACAGGTACAGTATTGAATTAATTTCCTTTTTGTGGGTGTAGCAGCAAATGATATCAAACAGCCTTTTATAAACCACTTCTTCATGAGCTTGGTTTTCTGATTGGTGCCAAGATTTTCTGATTATCCATGAGGTGGAATCTTGAACTCTGCATCCCAAACTTCTCCTGAATCCATCTGTAACTCCAGAGTTAAGAGTGATGTTTGTCAACCTCAGTTGCCTGAATATTGCTGTGAAATGGAAGGAAATTTTGAGCCTCTTTTCTGGGCCAAACTGCAAAGTTTGCTACTTGTAGAGGAGTTTTATCTTTTGTTATCTTGGTTTAAAGCAAGTCTAGTTCACAGGGCAGAATTATAAGTCCTGAGAGATTTTTAAAAGAAATAAAAATGTTGTCAAAGTCAACAAACCCAGCCATGGATAGGGGTGGTGTTGATTTAATAGTCAAGTGAGCTACTGAACTTGAGATTTTACTGAAAATTCATAACATGGTCCCTTTCAAATACTGTTAGTTGTCATCAGCTCCCTAAGGGACCTGCAAAAACCCAAAATCCCTGTTGTGGAGCTCTCAAACTGTAGGGTCTTGTGGTTGTCACAGACTTGTAAAATCCCAGAATGGTTTGGGTTGAAGGGACCTTAAAGACCATATTTTTCCACCCCCTGCCATGGGCAGGGACACCTTCCACTATCCCAGGTTGCTCCAGCCCCGTCCAACCCGGCCATGAACACTTCCAGGGATGGGACAGGTTATAAATACACAGGAATCCACCACACACAAAGCATTTTGACTTAGCCGTTTGTTCAACTAAAAATGATTTGATAAAAAGGAAAACTGATTTCTTTTGTTCCAGCCAAAGAAGACAATAGAAAGGAAGTCTCGTGGCAAGACAAAATGAACATGGATCAGTAAAGCGGAATAGCTGTAGTGTGTGTTTCATGTTTTCAGAACATAACCCTGCTGTGGCCACCAAATCTTTCTGAGCAGCCTTTGTGTGATCTCTTAACATGGGCTTGGCTTCTCGCTGGCTGTTTGCCTGCTTGGGTCACTCAGTGCTCCTGCTTTGCTGAGCTGCTGGAGAACCATCCCAGCCCTGCTGCTGCCAGCACCGTCCCCTGTCCCCGGGTGTCTGTTCCATGTGTGCTGCTGAATTCCCGGTGTCCTGGCAGGAGCCTGCTGCCATCACTCCTGGGGCTTCCACTGGTGGGATCACTGGTGGGATTGCAGGATTATCCACAGATAAAGCTGCAGGAATAGGGCGTGCCTTAACAGGAGGGGAAATATTGCTGAGAAGGATTTATGGAAAACGCAAGGAGATCCTTCAGAATTGAGCGCACTGTGTAGAGATGGTGTGCTAGCAAAAAAAAATTCCTTGATTTTTGAATAAATCCTGGGTTAAATCCTTTAAATCCTTGTCTGCATACAGTATCTGGCAGTTCAATTATGCTGTTTGTGGTTTCCAGTCATCTTGTCATACCCAAAAGAACCTGGGCCACTATGAATAATAAATATCTTCTTCACTCCATATGATAGGGAGGTTCCTGATAAATTCCTGGAGATGGATTTATACAATTAGCTTATATTTAAATACAGTATTTACCAAACTCTAAGCACATTTATCCAGAGCAAAGAAAGACCATCCGAAAGACAAAAATAAGCATTGTGAAATAGTAAAAGAATATTCCTTAAAGCATAAAAATTTGATGAAATTGATGCTGGTAGTGTTCTTCTTTAGTATTAACAGAATGGAACTAAACAGCTCAAAGGTTTGGAGTACAGACATTGGTACTGATAATATTTTTGTCCTCTAATGTAAAATAGCTAATTTAATTTTAATTAATTTTTGACAGACTGAACCTATGGAATAGAAGATAAAATGGACATTTCTTGCACAGAAGGTAATAAAAGGGCCTTGCAGTCCTGCTCATTTGTTGCTCTTAATTTAGTTAAGATGATTATTTTTTTAACTTCTGTAACTCCATGGGTAAGAAAAATATGGAGATATATTTTTCAAAGGAAACTACTAAAGATGAGCTGGTTTGTAATATTTGGTTTAACATCTCATAGCCAGTATTTTCAATAAGCTGCATTTTAATCAGTGAATTAACACTGACAGGATTTTGCAGGGAGCTCAGTAAATTCCAGACCAGTTAGGGAACGAATGATGCAAGATTTCCTGTGTTAATCCAGGATTTTTACTTGTCAGCCCTGCTATCAGATCTTCTGGCCTGACAACAAAAGATGGCAAAATGCATTTAAAAATAGCCCAAAGCAATGTGCCCTACAAATATCCCCAAAATAGATCCTTACGTGGCCATAAATGTAAACACCATAAATATAGCCGAAAGCACTGCTCCATGTAGAAATAATGGATCTAAAAGCCTCCCAGAGATTAATTGCAGGCCTTCGCTGTGAAATCAATAGAGAAACCATCATCTTTTCACACAGTCACTGTTAAAAGGGCTAAAGCATCAACCTCATGTTGCCACTTAGCTCTGGAAGTTGTATTTCAAACTGCAATATTTCTGTCTAAAGCCGCTGCCCAGTTTCAGAGAAACCAAACTGGGAACTTCCCAGCAGCACCTTCCCACTGCAGGGAGGGAGGGAGGGAGGCAGGGAGGGGCACTCCCAGCACGGCGCTGCAGCCCAGGCTCACAAGGGTTTGGGATTGGAAGATCAATATATTGTTTTTTGCACTGTGCTCCAAGCAGTCTCCAATGATGAAGGATGGACAAAGCAGCCACGTTCCCTACAGGAATGGG
Source organism: Dryoscopus gambensis (assembly GCA_013389985.1). Taxonomy (NCBI): domain Eukaryota; kingdom Metazoa; phylum Chordata; class Aves; order Passeriformes; family Malaconotidae; genus Dryoscopus; species Dryoscopus gambensis. The sequence goes on from WEIT01034454.1 coordinate 70,970, forward strand.
ATTTGTCTTGGCAGTGACTTTCCACTTGCTGAGACAACAGTGGCTACTCTTAATCCTGCATTATTTGTCATTCCAAAGTGCTGTCCAGGATTAAAAGCTGAGTATTACCAGGAAAGCTCAAACATAACTTTATTTCTTTTTCCTTAGAAGATCAACTGCTGCCTTTTCCATGGGAATGATCCCTGAGGCCTGTCCGCCTGGGATCAGAGGTGTGCTGCTCATGGCCTGCTCTCTTCAGAATGTTCTCTGCTGTTCCTTTCATCCTGTTTTTGTTCAAATTTTGCTGTTGTGAGCGCATGTAAACCTGTTAAAAACCAAAAAAAAAAAATCACTGATGTTAATGTAGAACTGCATTACATTCGCACAACTGATTTTTTTAAGGTTTTAAAAAATGCAAAAGCAATGCCTGTCTCTGAAATTGCTCTTCTGTTTGAATTACAGAGCTCCATCTTCAAAGATGTTTTTTTTTTGTTTCTTGTAGCAGTTTGGTTTTAAATGTACGAAGCTTTCGAGAGTGGTCTGTGCTTGTCCTAAAAGATTTTTCTTGGAACAGTTGTTTGTTTTATTCATATGTGGAAAATGTTAAATATCTTTTATTTAAAAAAAAAAAGTTGATAAATTACATGTACAATTACAATTCAATGATCTTTTGTATTTTATTTTTCAAAATAAATGCTTTAAATGTGATTTTTGTTTATTTATTTATTAATGGTTTTGCTTCCAACTTAAGATTTAAATAATTCAAGATATTGATGTGTTAGTTATAATTCAAGATATTGATGTGAGGGAAGATATGATCTCATGTCCTGGGTTTGGATCTTATTTCTAGGTTTGCAATTTAATGCTTTTGGGTTGCTTTTAATAGCTGGGTGATGAAGGAAGAGTAAACTGGAGTGTCCCGCTGAGAGGCATAAGGGAAGTAACGTGAGATTTGCTTACTGCAGGAAGAAGTAGGTAATTTTTAGCCTCATGAATTTGTTCCTCAAGAGCAATTGTGTTCAGAGATGCTCTGCTGGGGGGAAACTGCTGCTGTGAATTGTATCCTAAAGTTTCGATCTTTAGGATACAATGCGGAACATTTTTATTTCCATGAGGTGTTTCTGGGGTGGTTGTTGTGTCTCAATTTCTGCTCCCCTCGGTGGTTCAAGGTGCTGAAGGTGGTTTCAACCTTCCTCGCTGGTTTTGAGAGGAGTTTTCTCTAAAATATTTGTATTTCCGCAAATTCTCCTCTTAGGATCTGACACAGTTTTGCTTTCCCTCCGTTTCTTCGTTGCCCCGTTTGGGATGATTCTCTCTGAACCCCGAGTGCCCGAACGGTTCTTGGGTGCCTTGAGGGACGAAGCTTCCCCCGCTCCTTCCCACCCGCGGTCCCGGGGCCTCCCCTGGTGCCGGCTGAGGGCAGCGCGGCCCCGGCGCTCCCGAGGCCGCTAATTAACCGCGCTAATTAGGGCCGGGCGTTTCCCTCGGAGCCGCGCGGAGCTGAGGGCTAACCCCCGGTCCCGATGCTGGTCCCC
>WEIT01034454.1:72591-87096 GCA_013389985.1 Dryoscopus gambensis
GCCGGTCAGGCTGTCACCCTGGCAAGGCGCGAGGTGAGAGTTCAGAGTTAATTTTTAATTAGCTGTTAATGAATTATTGATTAAATTGATGGATACCTGGCGTATCCAACACCCGGCTCAGACCCGAGCTCTCCCGGGACGGTGCTGCCCCATCCACCCGCTGTGGTGATGTTTGTGTGTGATGCCTGTGCTCCTCACAGCTGTCAGACGGCTCCAAGCTCTAAAAGCTGTGGAATTCTGTGTGAGGGGCAGTGCCGGGCACCAGTGAGTGCAACCCCAGTGTCCTTTACCCACTGGTCACTCCCAGTTCCCAGCCAGGTGTCCCTGCTGTCCTGCTCCTGCCCTGTGGTCGCTGTGATGCAGAGTCCTGCTCTACCCACCCACGCACCCTGTCTTTGCTCTCAGCTGCAAAAGTTGAGTTGCACTGTCCTTTCATCATACTCTGTGTTGTTGTTTATGACTAGAGATGCTGGGATTTTCCAGTCCAGGATTTTCCAGTCCAATGTATAACCCAGTTTATTGCAGCTCAAAGATCCCAGCCCCTCTTCCAGGATGTTTCTTTGACATTCTGACACAGATTCATTGGAATTTACTAGATGTTGTGTCTTTTCCCTCTGTGTTCACACAAACCTTTCATCATCTGAGTCTCCTGAAGCTGGTGATGCAGAGACTGCTAAATCAGGCCTCATTCTACCCCAGTTTCTCTTTAAAAAGGGGGGATCCTTCTAACAATCCAGTTGGTATCTCCCCCCAAAAAAGCACATCCCAAAGAGTTACCTTTGAACAGAAGTTTGCGTTGGTCTCCTGTGATGGGTTCATACATCAGTATCTTGATGAAAAAGACTTTGTATAGCCCTTATGTCACTTTTTTGTTGGTATGTAACTTTTTTTAGGTTTGTAATTTTGCCAACACTGGTGCAACCTCAAAAGGTATTTAATAAAAAGTTGTTTAAACCAGTATGGAGAAGTTGAGGCAACAGCAGAGCCTTGAAAAGCTTTTTTAAATCTTAGCAGCAAGCCCAGTACAAGGGTTGCTGTCATTGCCTGGGGAATGAAGCCAAACTGGCAGAGCCAGTTCATTTACTGAGCTTTCTTTGCTGTGCGTGGGACAATATCTGAGCTGTCCCCAACAAACCTCCAGGAAGCAATCCCTACTTTTAAATGGCAGGTGGAAGGACTGGAAGGAAGCATTTCTGGTAGAGTTGGATGCTGCCGATGTGTGGTTCAGTCAAATATTTGATTTAATGATAATTTTGTTTATAGGTGGTTTTCCCATTAACTTATCTGTTGATCTAGACCTAGATGTATTTGAAAGGGAAATGAAGGCATTTACTTAGTTTAAATAAATAAATTCTGTAAACTTAATGAGAGATTTAACGAAGGAATATTTCTGCACGTAGCTGAAAACAATTATTGCACGTGCTTTAAGTGGCAAGAAGAGGATGAGCCCAGGCTGGAGGGGGCTCGGAGCAGCCTGGTCTGTGGACATGGCAGGGGGGTGGAACTGGGTGATCTTTAAGATCCAGTTCAACCCAAACCATTCTGGGATTCAGATTGATGTGTTTCCTTCATGAAATGCAGTGATTAACTTCTGTTTTCCTTCTAGGAGGACTCTGCTCCTGTCAGCACAGCTCTGTTTCACTGCTCCGTGGGGGAACAGGTGAAGCCAGCCTAGAGAGGGACTTCACTCACCTTTTAATGAACGTCACAAAACAGGTTCAACTTGTCAGTCATTAATCTTTTCATTGCCACTGAGCTTATTCTTGAAATCCTGGTCTAATGATGGTCTGCTAAACCTCATTATTGAGGGATTGTTTTATGTGGATGTTCCAGTGGCAAAGAAGGTTGGTACTCCTGAGCAGAACATAATTAATGCTGTCTCATGGCTTCTTCTCTTAAACCTTGGTGCCATATTGAAGGAGGATTATGAAAGAGGAAGAAAAGTTCCTTTTTCTCAGGCCTCTGGTTCTGTTAGGAAGGAGGCCCTTCTTGGTGCAGTGCCAAATGGATGAACTTACCCCCAAAACCCATTCTGTGGTCAATAATGCTGATGTATTTAATGGAGTGAATGTTGTTTATTCACAGTACACTCCACTTAAGGGAAATCTGTGGGACATCCTTGAAAAATGCAGGCAAAGAACACAATTTTGGTCAATCTTGAGTTCTTTTGAATAGTCTTAAGAGAACTGGAAATAGCAGCCAAAGCACTGGCAGCATTATAAATAATACAGTCACAGTAAATACAGGCTCACCCTCAGGTTTTGACTGTGCATCTTATAAATGCTGTTCTGCAAGCTGTTTCTGGCTGATAATTTGTTTACCTCCTTAAAGGAATCCCTAGCAAAATAATATTTCATTTATATTGTGTATATTCTTTATCTGTGAGGCGTAGTTGAGTTGTTTGGATAACTGATGATGTCAGAAGAAATGTTGTTTTAGGACAAACACTAGAATTGTTAATAGGGTGTGGCCCTCCAGAAGCACTTCCATCCTTATTTATGTGCCCGTGCATTGGAGTGTGGTGGGAAAATGGTTATGAACTGTAGAGAAGAGAAATTAAATCCCTCTCCTGAGCTGAGCCAAACCTCTTAAGGAGCTGTAACTCAAACAGAAATGTTTGCCATTTCACAGTAGCTACTTATCCGTGTTTATTAGGGTGTTAAACTGATGTTTCACCTCTAAATTTTAGGGAAAGGAGGCTGCCCACAGACTGTGGAGGTTTTGGTCTGATCAGGTCTCTAAAGATTACCTGTTTTTCCCAGGAGCATCCCAGGTCTGCCTGGGTTCACTCTGAATTCAGTATTTCCTTTAAGAGCTGAGAACTGACGGTGTGCACAATGACTGTTAGCAGAATTATTAAAGCAGAATAATTAATGATAGATTCTAAAATTTTATGTCATTTTTTCCTTGGTGATTTTGAGGGGAAGCATCCGTTAGTTAATAAATAAATGTGCCAGACGTGCTTGTGCACATAATCCTCCTCTTTCTATATCTCACAGTGATTTGAGAGAAGGTTTAGAGGTAGCTAAAGCCTCTGGTGGTGGAATGTCTTTGTTAGGGAGTTGTGATGCTGCTGGAGACATCCCGGGAACAGGGATTTTACAGAATGCGGTGTAAGGAGAGCAGCGGGGTTTCTCTGCTACTCTGCCCTTTCAGTTATTATTTTTATCGTGCAGTTTGTCAGTGCATCCCATTCTCCCGCTGAGGATGGGCTGAGAAGCCTTGTAGGTGTTAAATTAAATTGATAATGAGCAGCTCGATAAGGAGAGTTAAATATTTGTGTCTCATGCGCGCGTCCGTGTGTGGTGCGATGTGGTGCGATGTGATGCGGTGGGCAGGGGAACGCCTGCTTCCCTGGCTCGTTAGAAATCCCGGTTTTCCCATTGCCCAGGGAATTCCAGAGCCCTCCCCGCTGCCCGTCCGCGCTCCCGTGAAGGTGACAGCCGGAGCTGGGCGTCGCCAATGGCAGCGACGCGTCCCCGCATCCCGCCCCTGGCACGGCCGTGTTCCTGCATCCCGCCCCTGGCGAGGGACAGGCTGGGGCAGCGGCCACCCAAATTCTCCCAGCAAATGACATTTTCCTGCCGAGCCGCGCCGGAGCCAATCGCTCCCTGCACCGCGCAGCCAATGGAGGCCGGGCTCTGCCCCAGCCCCTGCCGGCGGCTCCGGGGCTGGAGGGCCTCGGAACAGCTGTGCCAGCGGCATTCCTGCCCCAGCCCTCTCCCGGGGCGCTCGGCATCCCCGCACCGTCCTTCTCCTGGGAATAACGCTGGGAACGCTCGGGGGGACGCGGCCGCTGCGGGCTCCTGGGCTGCGGGGAGCGCCCCCGGTGATTCGGGTAATTTGGGTGATTAATTTGGGTCTCCCTTCAGCACTGCCACGGCCTCCTACCCAGCAGAGCTGCTCCGCAGAGCCAGAGGGATGGTGGTAGTCACGGGGCAGAACAAAGTGAGTGCGAACCCGGATGATGCCATGTCGAGCTCGGATGCAGAGGATGATTTCCAAGAGCCGGCCACTCCCACCGCCACCCAGGCAGGACAGGCGCTACCTCTGCTGCCTCAGCAGGTAAGGGCTCACCTGAGGGTGGGGATGATCACGGCAGCACGCCCTGCTCAGGGGCCGGAGAATTCAGGATTTCGTTGTGGCTACCCAGCTCACTTCCCATGTTTGAATAAAACGAAGTCTCTTGAATTTATCTGAGTAGCTCGGCAGCTTTATTTACAAGTTCCATCCAGGTTTGGACTTGAGACATGCAGTTAAGTGTTTATTCTGGTGCTTACAGCATCCTGGGGTGTGATAGTAAGATTTTAGGCCTGATGTAAATAAATACAGATTTTTTTCAGTGTATTGCATAGTCTGGTTGTGTAAAGGAACCAGCAGAGTGCAAGTCCCAGGGTTGACCTGAGCTTTCCTTCCTTTTGTTATTACTCTGTGTAAGGCTGGGGAAGGGGTTTTGTTTTGTTCTTTCCTTTCCCCAAGAGAGCCAAGAATAGGCATTAATACCTCAAATATCTGCTATTCCAGTTGAGTGATTCCTGCTGTTTCAGATTCCCAGCTACAATTAAACCACTCCCCGATTCCTCCCAGATGCCAAAGCACCCAGGCTTTTACTCCTCAAAGCTCCCTGGTTTGTGGCAGTGGGGCAGGAACCCCACATTTGTCCTGGTGGCAAATCCCAAGTGCATTTTGGAAGCTGTGCCCTTTGTCACCTGCAGAGGACTCGAGGCTCCTTTCTGATGTCCTGGTTGCTTTTGCAGTTCCCAGAAGTTGTCCCACTGAACGTGGGAGGGATGTTTTTCACCACCAGACTGTCCACGCTGCGGAGGTACGAGGACACCATGCTGGCAGCAATGTTCAGTGGCAGGCACTACATCCCCACAGATGCTGAGGGCAGGTACTTCATCGACAGGGATGGCACCTATTTTGGGTATGTACAGAGTCCTCAGGACAACCTTTGAAAGTTCTTACTGAAAACTAATTTTTAAACTAATTTTTAACAGTTTTTCCCCTCAGAGTTAAATCATATTCGTGCAGCATTTAACATTGCACGCCTTCAAAGCATCACAGGAGTAACTGCAGTTAAAAACTCTTTGTTGGTTGTGCAGTGGGAAAGGAAAAACAGGAAAAGGTCTGAATTTGTGCATTGTCTCCCCTAGAGTATCTCCTTTCAAGGTATCAAGTTGTTCTCATGGTTTAAAGAAGCGTTTGGTGTTGCTTTACACAGGAAACTCCTTTGGCACAACAGTGGGTTTTAACTGATAGTATCTATAAGGAAGAGGGTATGGGAGGAATGAATCTAGGATTCTTACAAAGTTAAAAGTATGAGGTTTTCAGTCTTTAAACAGGATATAACTCCTAAGAAAAGCACAAGCCTTAAAGAATTTCTTTTTCTAAATTATTTTTGCTGGTAGTGCCATATTCCTTCACTTCCAGGATTCCTTCCCTAAGTGTTCAGCCTTTATTTTATTTTTAATTAAACTAACCATAATTACTAATGCTCTGTTTGAAGTGGGGTGAGATTGCTAAAAAAGGCAATCAGTGTCCATGGGTCCAGGTCTTTGCCCAAAGCACACATTGCAATTTATCCCAAATTTCTTGTCTCTCCTTTATAGACATTTCCTTAATATCTTCAACAAAGAAGGATTGAGTTATTTTCAAAGCACTTTTGGGTTGTACCATAATCTGGGACAGAAATAGATTAAGCCACTGTGTTGATTCTAAAAGAAATGTGTCTTTACGTGTGGCAATTTGTTGGAAAATCAATTAATTTGTGATGTTATCAACCTCAATTGAAAATAGAGCTGGAACAGAGAGCCAAGTTAGCACACGCTGTATTTGTCATCATTCTAAGGAAGATTGCAGTAATGCTTCTTTCATTTGATCAGGTTTTCTTGGTTAGCACTTATAAAGTGGGGTTTTTGTTTATTTGATAAGGGTTTTGTTGGTTAATACTTATAAAGTGATTCCTTTCTCTGTTAGAAGATGCTGTTGCATAACAGTGTTTCAGAACTACAAGGAAATGTTCTCTCCCATTCTTTAAAATTCTGATTATTATTCTGTAAATGGCCTTGATCTGTGAAGAGAAACCTCCTTTGCAGGTGTCCCATCCATTCAGCTGGATCCGTGTGGAACAAAATATCCATTAATACGATTCTCTGGGAAAATGGAAAAGTTTATTTTGTCCCAGACCTAAATTTGAAATGCAGTGACTCCAATCTCTTTCCCGTGAAACACTGTGGCCTCTTCTGTGTTATAAATGGTTTCTTCCACATTGAATGTTTTCTTTAAAATACACTGATATTTTTTCAAATGAGTTTTGACATCAACAGAGAGGCAAAATGTGAAATGATGGTTTGGAAACCTGAACGTGGCAAACGATTTTAAAAACAAATGTTGGGAATATGGATCATTTATTTCAGTTACTGTCTCAACAGAGCAAACAATGAATATCCAGCATTTCCTCTCCTTTCCCACCTGCAAGAGTTTTGGCAGAAATGTGTTTGTTAATAATATTTTTGCCCTTTTTTTTAGAGACATACTAAACTTCCTACGATCTGGTGACCTGCCCCCACGAGAACGAGTGAGGTCAGTGTACAAGGAAGCTCAGTATTATTCCATAGGACCATTGCTAGACAATCTAGAGGATATCCAGCCTCTTAAAGGAGAAAAAGTTAGACAAGCTTTCCTGGGCCTAATGCCATATTACAAAGGTAAATAAACAAAGTAGCACTGACTGTTTCTTCTAGTGGGATTAGTGTTATATCTCGTGCTTTCAGTCTGCTTTCAGCTCCCAAACTGATCCCATTGCAGCTGGGAAGCTTATTCTGTATTTTTCGTGCTGTTTGGATCTTGGAGGTCTCCACATCCTGCAGCATCCCAGGGTGTGGATTTCTATGCTTAAAAGGGAGCAAGATTAGGCTGTAACGTTATTAAATGAGAGGGTTTGCCTGCATTTGTTTTGTCAGGACTTGCAACTGAATAAACTTAAGGCCGCCAAGTTCACCACATAACTTGGGCATAGAATGAGGCCACCAAGTTCACCAGATAACTTGGGCACATTAATAAGGCCACCAAGTTCACCAGATAACTGAAACTGATTTGATTATTCTATGTTTTGCTACATGCTGCTTCTATCATGCTGAGAATAACTGCAGTGAAATGTTTCCTGTGAAAGAATTGCTTTTGCTCTTCTCTGTGGTGACTTGTTGCAAGCCTCAATTGTTTCGGGGGTTTTTTAGACCACTTGGAGCGGATAATCGAGATCGCCCAGCTGCGAGCCATGCAGCGCAAAGCCAGGTTCGCCAAGCTGAAGGTGTGCGTGTTCAAAGAGGAGATGCCCATCACTCCCTACGAGTGCCCCCACTTCAACTCGCTGCGCTTCGAGCGGAGCGAGAGCGAGACCAAGCTCTTTGAGCACCACTGCGAGGTGGACGTGTCCTTCGGGCCCTGGGAGGCCGTGGCCGACGTCTACGACCTCCTGCACTGCATCGTCACCGACCTGTCGGCGCGCGGCATCGCCGTGGACCACCAGTGCATCGGCGTGTGCGACAAGCACCTCATCAACCACTACTACTGCAAGCGCCCCATCTACGAGTTCAAGATCACCTGGTGGTGAGGGGTGGTGGCAGGGCGAAGGCACGGAAGGACCTCCGGAGGACGAATATTCTCGGCGGCGGCGGCGCCGCATACGTTCCGCGGGAGCGGCCTGCGGGCGGGGAAGGGAACCCGGCGCAGGGCTTGGGAAAACCTCTGGGAACTTGGAAAACCAGCCTGAAATCAGACTGTTGGCTCAGGTACCTTAACGAGGCACAAAACAAAATCACCTCACGGAAAGGATGGAGGGCGGTGTCTGAACATCTGCTAAAAGGTGCCACCAACCGCGTGGCTTCGGGATGGAATTGCGGATTTTTCCTGCCTTGGTGGGAATCTGGGGTGCTACTAAAGCTGACGTTTCAGTTTTGCCCTCTTAGAAATGTTTTAGTTCCTCCTTCAACTTTACCACTTCATGAAATTTCAGTCGGACCCAGCACAAAGATTCTGGAAATGTCATTTTGATGTGCTAGATAATTTAAAAAAAAAAAGAAAAAAAAAAGAGGAGTATTCCCTATATATTCCCTATATATTATTAATTGTTGTCAGGGTTAAGCTGTATTTCTTTTTTAATTAAGAATCTACATTGTGAATTATAATGTTATACTTCAATTATTTCCATTGTTATCAAAAGGAATAGCATAATTGGAATATATTCCTTAACGCTTTTAGGAATAATAACTGTTCATGGAAGACTTGTGCCTGTTTTTAGCCTTAGAAATTCTAAATGTTTACAATATCTACAAAAAAAAAAAAGCTCTTTAGAATCAGGTCATTTACAAAGGCTTTTGGTAAATGAGAAAACCCTGTCTGTATGTTCCTATTAGCAGTAGTGAGAGGAATATTTAATGTATATTATTTTATTACTGACTCTTTTTACATTCTGTGATATTAAAATTTATTTTAGACTTAAAGTCAGATGATATTAGACAAGTGCTTCCTTCACTTCACCTTCTTCAGACAATTAAATCTTACTTTTATCATTCTTGCTGACCCTTCCTGGTGTCATAGCAGGAAAAACAAAATTCAACCTTCATATTCAAATACATCTCCACGTTAAAGCAGTAGGAAACTTCTTCCCATGCTGGAGGAGGCAGCCACTGCAGAATCATATTTTCTTCAGAAGGTCATTTTTGTACCTCTGACGTGAGCAACTACATCCCAAATTTTAATTCCTGAAATCAGCCCAAAACAGAGAGGGAGAAAAGTCTGAAAATCTTACTGTTTTGTGAGGTACAGAAAACTCCAACCCACTTGAAGGGGCTTCAAAATAACCTTAAAGAGAGAGGAAAAGTAAATATTTGCATATTGCATTCCGTTGGATTAGTTAATCCAAGAATATTGCTTAATTCAACTTTTGACCAAAATCCTTAAGAAACATTAAGGACAGTGATCAAAATTCTCTGTTTTCTGAGGCAATTTTTAGAATAACTCTAAGAACTTTAGGATCAAATTATCTTGCAAAAAAAGAGGGACCATTTATTTGCCTCGTCACCCTTTTAGATGTTTAATTTAGGAATGCAATTGTCTCTCCGAGGTGGGTGTCTCCCTGCTGATCTCTGCAGTGTTTCCTCACAGAGGATCACTGTCAAGTGCTGAGTTTCAAGGCCAGAGATAAATTTGAGTCAAGGGAGTTCTGCACACTTGCATCTAAATTTCAGTTTGTTTCAGTCGTTCCCTGAAATATTGGCCTTGGTGTTACAGGTTCTTGCAGTTGTGTTTGGCAACCCAAAATTAAAAGTTAAGCTGAGACTGAAGTTTCCCTGCAATGAGAGGAAGCTTTGCTTGGTGTCTTTGCTGCTTTGCTGCCTTCATTTTTGCTTTTTTCCCAAGGAATCTCAAACTGCAAACCACAATTTCTTATAAAATTAAATAACATCTTCAAGCTGAGCCTCACAAAGTTTTGGCTGCTTGTGCACTTCAGGTACTTAAATTCAAGAATCCCAGATTTTCAGATTTACAATTTTCAGATTACAATGAGAATTGCAGTTTTACTGGGATTTCCAGTGGGGTTTTTTTATCACTTGCCATAAATGTATTTCCAGAACTCTGGTTTGGATTCCAGCCCTCCTTGCAGAAATGGATCACAACTTGATTTTCACGGTGTGTTTTTCAGTTTGGCTTTAGGAAATTTTCCTGCTGCTGTTCAGGAGAAGCTGTGGTGACAAAAGTCCTGTTTCAGTCGTGGTTGTTATTTCTTCATGTGCACACGTTGGGATTTTGTAACTTGTTCCTGTTCGTTGCTTCAATAATTAAGGAAGGCAACCCAAGCAAAAAGAGAAAATGAAAATCTTGGTCTGTATCAGCTGTCCTAATCAAAGTTCTCATCCTCCTGAAGACATTAAGTGCTATACTGGAAAGAAAAACACGGATTTAAACCCACAGATTTTAATTAGTGCTGGAATTTGGGATTTGTGCAGGTTAACAACACTTTAATTGTTCCAAGCAGTCTTTGTTTACAAGGATTTAGCTGCTCTTGCCTAACCTGTGCTCGTTTTTTGGCAGAAGCAGAAGAATTGTGCAGGTGGATGGCAGGGGAGTGTCATCTGAAAACTGGGTTATGTAACGTGATTGATTTCTCTTTTCTGGGCCTGTAGCTTTTGAAATTCTACATTTGCGACACAAAATGTGAGTAGCTGATCTACTAAATCCATGCTTGAGAGGATTGATGGGTTTTGTATAGAATTGGCTCATTAAACTATGAACTACTGCCTTTTTTTTTTTCCTTTAGGACTTTTCTCTCTATATCTGGGCAGACCAGAGTTTTGCTAAAGCACATTTTTCTGTGCTCCTTTAGCTTTTTTTGCCACTTTATCATCTACAAAGCCACTTTTCCACCCCCACACTCCCAAATCCCTGTGTTTGTGAGCAGTAAATGGTCTCCTGTCATCAGTATTGAATACTGGGGGAATGGTGGGACAGTTAAGGGATATTTATTTAAAATTGGAATTATTAACTATTTTTTACATTGCTCTGTGTGTGTGAACAAAACCATGACAAGACCAATCTTTTTAACATTCCCTTTATGTCCACTGTGGAGTGGTTTTTAACAGGGAACAAAGGGAGGTCTCACATGAAGTGAGCTGGCCAATTCCACAGCACATGAAATGTTTCTGCATCTGTTTTATGCTTGTGAAATAGGAAGGAAAAAAATAGGAAAATAAAAATAGGAAAATAAAGAAATAGGAAAATTACCCTTCTTTATGAGGCATTCAAAACTGACATGAAAAGGTGTTTATGTACAGCAGCCACCTCATGGCTGTTGATCTCAAGAGTTTAAAAAAATATCTAAAAATAACTTCTGAGCTTGGTGTAGACTTTAAACTTGAACACCCAATATTCTGCACAGGAATCTGAAATACTCCTTGCTGAACTTCCATCCTCCTCAGAGGAAAGTGAAGGTGCTGCCAGCTTTGATCTGGGAAGCCTTTGAGCCATAAACAGATTCTCTATGGTCCTTGTGGTGCATGTGCTGGATTTTGAATTTTATTTGAATTTTATTTTTATTTTAACCTATAATCTTAGGTTATAATTCAGTTTTTGCATCAATAAGAGCCTGAGTTCTCTTTCTTTGGAAGCACTTCAGGTTTAGTTACCTTAATAACAAAAGCAGTCCATTGTTGCAGCAGGAATTTCTGCATCACCCCCTTTTGAGGGATTTTTTTAAGTTTTAGGAAGTTTGCCTGGGAGACACCTCATGATGTAATATGTGCAAATACCTGAATTTGTTAATGTGAGTATTTTTGAGATTTTGTTGTTAGTTGTGTAATATTCTCTTCTGAATCTGGCAAGAGTGATAAGGGTTGAGTTAAACACTGGGTTTGTGATAAGCCAGCTCATGCCTTAGGTATCTCCTGCCCTCATGTATGAAATCACCCATCCCAAAGGCTGTTAAGGTCACAGAAAAACCAGGAATCTTCCTTGGCTCTCCACGGGGAGTCATGAAGAGAATCAGGGCTCCTTAATCCACTCCAGGCTCCATTCTTGGAGCCAAAGTGGTCACAGGGTCTGGCTCACAGATCCTTGAAGGCAAAACTCAAACACTCCTGTCATGAGGAATGAGCTGATTTGCAGAAGCATCTAAACCTGGCCTTGCTGAGGGATTGTTAAAATTCCAGCAAACTGCAGGATGTGGAGAGGTTGAACTGCTCTGATGGCTTTGTTAAGGCCTGATCTGCTCTGAGTTGGTGCAGTGGATGTTCCGTGATCCAGAGGTCGGGCAGTCCTTTTATTTGAGCTCTGTGGTGTATCTGAGTTTTCCCAGGAAACCTGAAGCCCAGTGAGCTGATTTCCAGTGTGTCCTGTGCACTGGTTTTTGGAAAGATGGCAGTGGGAGGGAACTCGTTCTGTGGTGCAATCCCCAGGGACAATCCTCGCTACCTCCAGAGGCAAACTGAGATCCGGATCCCCACTCCGCCACGCCCCCTTTGTGAGGTGAGTGTAGGAGGAGGGGAGGTGTCCGGGCTGAACATTCCCAGTTAATGACTCCAACTGGATCCCCCGTGCCCCTTACTCCCTTCTCTGACCTTTCACTGCTACAATTCCACGTGCAGGAAATTTCTCTCTTCTCTGCTGCACCCTCACATTTGTTTGCCAGGTGAATACTCAAGCCTATCTTAAACTCATTATTAAGCTAATATTTTAATATTGCAGTATGGGGACTGTTAGTTGCTAAAGAATCTTATTCATCAAATCTTACTACTCTCAAAAATACCTGGATAAATGGATTAAACTAACATAATCACTTTAATTTCCCTCTTCTGCTTCATTTCTTTTCTAATGACTGTTAAGAAGTGCAAATTCTTACTTCTTTTAAGGGCTTACCTAGGAATATGTATTCAGCCTAACCAGTATTTTGGGGGCTGAGGGCCTTGCTGTGAGCTGAAGGATAACTGCATGATCCCTCATCTGTTTTTTTTCCCTAAAAAGCTAATTACTGAAATAATTAAAGGTCACGGCTTTCCAGCTTCATTTGGCATTTGCAAGCCCTGGGAGCCCTCGTTCCCGGGTTTATCCTCACTGCTCGTTGTTGTTTAGAGATGACAGGGGACATGATGGAAGTGGCAGCAGGGAAAAATTCCTGTCAGAGCTGGTTGTTCCCGCTGCAGAGCCGTTCTTTGGGTTTGCTTTCAGCTCCTGCTGTGTGAGGCACAGGACCACCCACCCCGCTTGTGTGAGCCCTCCCCTGCTCACCCCGTTCTGTGTAAGTTCATCGTGCCGTGGCTCTGGGAGATGAAAGGAAAATCCAGTGGCTGTGGATTGCACTGGGAACGCAGCAGTGATGGGTGGGGTGGCTGCAGGGTCACACTGCTTGAATCTGGTTTAGAGGATCTTTATGTCACAGCTGGATCTTTCTCTTCTGCATGGCAAAGCAGAGCGGTCTCTGGGGACACAACTGCCTGGCAGGTAAGGGAAGATTTCAGAGGAGACAGCACAGAAAAATGATCTCTTGACTCATTATAAACTCTGGGATATATTTCTTCCACTTCTTTTAATCACTGCTTTACCCTGGACAATTTATAGACCCCACTGGCTTTAGGTTGTTGTTGGCATTACTGAGCCCTGAAGATGTTTTCAGGTTTTTCACACACAGCACAGAGGACGCAGGATACTTCTAAGTTTTGGGCTATGAAAAAAAAAATCCAGTCTTTCACTATCTTTCTGCAAATAAGCTGATTGCAGAGGATAACTCTGTTCTGTTATTATCTCCTGTATATAATTCTCTAACTGGAAACCACTTTCCAGAGCAGCAGTTCGTAGTCATTTTACTTACACAAGCTTAGTATAAGTTTACCTCCACTCTCACTGTGACTTTTATAAATGGATTTTGTTTTGCTGAATTATAAATTGTATGTGTCTATGCATTGTAACCCGTAATGCCTTTGAAAATCCAGCCTGGATGCTAACGATCAGGGTTTGGAATTATCTCCAAATGTGTTTTGTTAATAATTATGTTGACATGTGATGTTCAATACTGTGAGTACTGCAGTGTATTATTTCTTAATATTTTTGACTTTTCAGTTCAATATATAGCCTATATGTTTTTTATTTAAAACTCATAGAAGAAAATGTGGATATAAAGGTTGTGTTGTGCAATAAAAGATTATGATACTGAAAACTGTTGGAATTCTGGCTCAGCTGGTCTGCAGCCCCTGCGGTGCCTTTCCTCACCTTCCCTGGGATTTCAGTGTGCTTTGCCTGACTGCAAATGAAAATTAAGACCCGAATCTCTGTCCCAGGCTGTTTTAATGGCCTTTAGTCGTCCATCACCACTTCCCGAGCAGAGGGCACTGGTGCAGTGTGTGCTGCCTCCTCGGGGACAGCGACCGCGATCGCATCATCCCAATGATTCCGACCCCATCCTTCCCTCCCGACCCACCCGTTCCTGTGACAGAGCACAGTAGCTGCTGGGATTGTGCAATGCTCAAAAAAAGAACCTTTCTGCCTATGTTCAGAAGAATTTCCCCTTGTTCTGAAGTAATTTCCTTGCTGCCCATCTGTCCTGCTGAAGCGCTCCCCGCCTCACAGGGGGATGTCCGTGCTGAGGCAAAAAAGGAAAAAAAAAAAAAAAAAAAAAGAAGGAAACCAGCACACAACAGTGCGTAACTGAGCATGGAAATAGGAGTTGGAAATAGCAGCGGGTATTTACCCCCTGCTGCAGCGAGCCCAAAGGCAGCTCTGGGGTGCTCGTGTGGGGCAGGGCCCGGCTCCGGGGCCCTGGGGAGCTGCTGCGGCGTGTGAAGGGAGCTGCAGAGCGGGAATTCGCTACGCGGGGAGGGGCAGACAACCAAAGCAGAGGAGCAGGACTGTGGCTGTGTTCGCACCAGCAGCACGAGGCTGTCACAGCCCCGCTGGCTCTCGCAGCGGCCGCTCAGCCCCGAGCCCGCCCGGTGCCCCCTCAACCGGCGGCCGCCG
>WEIT01034454.1:87173-110525 GCA_013389985.1 Dryoscopus gambensis
CGAGGGTCCGGGGTCGGTGTCCGCCCCGCCGAGGGGCTTCACACCGGCCCCGCTGCCGCCTTGGGCCTGGGCGGGGGGTTCCTGGGCGCCGCAGGGCGGCAGCGACCGGGATAAACACCGGGATAAACACCGGGATGTGCGGAACCTTGGCAAACCGCCCTCCTCCTCCGTGTGCAGCTCCTAAAACTAATTTTTATTAGCTGTATGTGTATATTTTAATTCGATGGGTCTGTGCCGGTGGTTAACAGACCACCGGTGTGCAGTGCAGGTGTCACTGACAGCTTTGCCACTATGCCCCCCCAGCCTGTTTTCCTCATGAGTTCCTTGTGGATCAAGGAGGTTTTGGCATTTTTTTTGTAAGTATTGCCGCTGCCTGGCTGAGGATTAAAGTCCTTTAAGGTCAAGCCGGGTGAAGTTTGGAGATTTTTAAGATGCCGAGCAATGCTTTTGGGATGCTTTTGTGGGTGTTTGCGTTCCTCCATATGCAGCTGCTAAAGCTAATTTTTGTTATCGATATATTTTAATTAACTCCGTGGGCCTGTGCCGGTAGTTAACAGGGTGCAGGTGTCACTGATGGCTTTACCAATAATTCCCCACCCCAGCCTGTTTTCCTGATGAGTTCCTTGCGGATCAATGAGGTTTTGGCTTTTTTCCTGTAAGTATTGCCCCGTGTGCCTTCTCACTGCACAGCCGAGGATCAAAGTCCTTTAAAGTCAAGCCAGGTGAAGTTTGGAGAATACTTAAGATGCTGAGCGGTGCATTTTGGATGCTTTTGTGGGTGTTTGTCACTGCTCGTAGCGCTTTGTGCAGGTTCAGGTCGTTCCCTTGCAGCAGGGAGTGGCTCAGCGAGGGTGTGAGATACTGGAAGATGAACGATGTGCTCGAATTACCAAAGAAATTCTCTGAGGGGGTGGCTCGGTGCTGCCTGAAATCCTGCTGCTCTGTGGCAGGGGCTGTGACGGGGTGCTGGGTTGTCTTGAGAAGGTTTTACAGGCAAAACTAAACTGGGATTTTTTGGCTGAGGGGAGGCCAGTGCTGGGAATTAGCAGCACTGCGTGTTTGGGGGGAAAGGGTGGCACTGTGGGGGTTGTGATTTAAATCCACGATCGACTTGCCATACTTCTGCTGTCTGGTCTCATTTGAAACTATTTTTGAAGCAGTGAAGTTCCTCACCCCGGGACTTTGGGAACTGCACTGAGCTGCTCTTGCTTTTCCAGTTACCCAACACTTTTTTGAGACCGGTGACCAAACCAGATCAGCAGAGAAGGACGTGGTGTTTTCCAGGAGCAGTGCTTCACTCAGGAATTGGACGTGCTGGCCTTCTGGACACGGTTACAAAAGTGTTTTTTGCAGCAGGGAGGATTAGGAGGAGAATTGTAACTGTGGAATGTTTTGCTGACCAAGAAAAAGCCCAGAACAACACACAGTAGAAGGGGAGAACAGGCTATAAAGCCAATTATACCAATTCCTAAGGCTGCTTTACCCAACAAACTGATTATAAGCTTGAAGACAGTCCATGATTCTGGTATTTAATTTTGTTCTGTGGTGTTATTTAAGCTAGAACAATCTTTCTCAGCTCCTTCTTTTTTTGCTGTGTAATCCCCGGTTATGCTTGGGGCTTTGTTTCCTGATGATTAGCTACTTGTGATCTAAAACCGGACCTAGAAACCTTACTCGTGAAGTGCTGTTAAAATGCCACTTGTAACAAGTCAAAAAAACGTTTTGAACTTTTTTCTCTGAGGTTTTTGGGCAACTTCATTTCTGTCTGTGTCCCGGAGAGTGTGGTTGGCAAGAAGTAGTGTGTAGAAGCTGTTTCTGAGGAGATTTCAGCAGTTTTAGCTAATCTTCTTTTTGTTCTGAGTTCCCAGCCAAGCAGCACAAAGAGTTTTTAGATGTTTCCTGTGATTTCGTTTAAAAGCAGAGCCGTGGGTCACATGGAGGTGGTGAGACCCAGCCTGCTCATTCCCACCGCGGGCATTCCGTGGGGACAAACCGAGCCTGTAGCTCCAGGCCTGTGCTGACATTTGAGGGGGAAAACACAACTCCGGGCTGAGGAGAGCTGGAGCCTTGTGGCCGGCAGGATTGTGGAGGTTTGAAGCAGTGGCTGCAATTTCTCCTCAGTGACAGGACCCGGCTCTGTGGTTTGTTTGAGGAGGCTGCTCACCAAAGCAGCCACTGTTTCTTTCCTTGGGACTGGTTTTTAGCAGCCTGCACTGTTTATCCTACAACTGCTGTAGCTGAAATCCTAGAATTGAAGGAAAAATGCACATTAAAAGTGTGAGCACTGCAAGGATAACACGCAGCTTTCCTGCCTAATCCCCGAGTTGTCTAATGGCTTTTGTATTTTCTGTTCATGAGCCTGAGATCATCTTGCCCCACCCTTTCCTTGGGAGGAAATTAGCTCATGGTTAATTACCCTGCTGCTAATTACATGCCTGGGTGTTTGGGGTTACACCTGAATCACGACTCCTTCAGCACGTAGGTTGGTGCTCCTCAGAATTTTGGGGCATTTGCGTCAGTGCTTCCTTGGAATAAATACATTTTAAGGGCACTTTTCCATTGGTAAAATATAAAACACACCTTAATTCCATCCTTGCACCTCTCAGTTTTTGATGCACTTTCTAACCTACCTTATAAATCTGCTTTTAGTAATTAAAGTTGTTGGCTGCTGTCTTGATTTGAATTATGATGCAATATCCAGGCACCAGTAAAACGTGAAACATCAGCAGTAAATGTAAGAACTGCATGTTTGGAGACTTCCCTACTTTTCCTTTTTCTTTTTTCTGCTTTAAAATTCCATTTTTGGGGATGGCCATCAATGACCAGAGAGCTGCAGCGAGTGATCCTTCATTGTGAACACTCCTTGGGGCACTTGGATGGTGTTGAATTAGGAGAATTCAAGTTGTTTGTTGAGTGCTGCGATGAGTTTTGAAGAGCTGAACCACATTTGCTTCAGCCCAGTGAAAAGACTGCTGTGAACCCTGAACTGCTGTGAACCTGTGAACTGCTTTAACTGTTGTTAAAGGTCGTGGTAAGATTATTTTTTTGGAGAAAACTTAATTTTAGGGAGCGAAGAAAAAACCCAAACCAACAGGAAACCAAAACATGCCTGCAACCCAAAGCTGCCTGTTCCCAGTCTGTTTCTCTGGCTTTAGATACATTTAATTAAGTTGTTACCAATACTGGAACTCATTTATAGCACTTGACTTATAGAATTAAAGCTACTGCTTTAATTTCCAGCCTTAGTTTGTGGAGTTACTTTAAAAACTGGTCTTCACAGCTTGTAATAATTACGAATTGATTGCAGTTAGCTCTTACTGAAGGTGTTTGATTGATTAAGTGAGACTCTTTCTATTCAGCTTTGAATATGAGCTTTTCCAGCCAGCTCTTGTCTCAAAGGTGACCTCAGCAATCCAGGGCTAATAAATAGTTTATGACCCAGCTGGTATCTCCTCAGAATCTGCGCTGATAACGAAGGTACCTGCCTGCTCCATGCCTGGCAAGGAGGGGAGGTGGAAAAGAACCAAACAAGCTGGTGGCGTTGGAGCCCGTGGTAAATCCGTGCTGCCCCTAAACCATCTTCCACCCGGTGCTTCCCCCCGAGCCACAGCTGTGCCTGCAGTCTTTGTGCTGAGAAAATTGTCTCGTGTTTCTCGCTGAAAAGAAGGTGTTATGTAAGTTTAGTCTTTCATGTGTGCATTAAATCAGCCCTGGGTGACAGATCCAATGTGGATTGAAGGAGCCCCTTTTTTCCTACCACATAAAAGCTAAGGATGCATCTGCTCCTTGCTGTGACTGATACCTGATTTAATAGGTTTAATATGATTTTTTTCCGGTTCTTTTGCAAGTTGGTCTTAGTGAAAATTAGAATTTAGCGTTTTGCTGTTATTGAGCCACAAAAGGTCCAAAGTCCTGGAGGAATGATCTCTGCTCCTTCAGTCCCCTCTGTGGAATACTGACAAAAACGGCCTGGGGGTTTATGGGCTTGGAACAAAATTCATGTTCCCTGTGTCTTAACTCTGTGTTGTCTCAGTAAATGTTAGAAGGCAGATGAAAGTAAGTGACAGGGAAAGTGGAACGGCTTTCAGCCAGAATATTTTGCAGAAAAGTTGGTTTTACTGGTTTGGGTTCCTGGGCTGCTTCCCTGGTGGTGGGAACTGAAACCCTGCAGTGTTTGCTGCCTTGTTCTCAGTTTCAGCTTTACAGAGCCACAGAGGGCAGGCAGCTGCTTTGTCCTGCCTGAAAAATATTCTGTGGCTTCCCATTTTCTGAAGGGAGAGCTGGGATTTAGTGGAGGTCCTTCTTGGATGACAAACTTGATGGGAAGAATCGCGGGGTGTGAGCAAGGATGAGAAGTCTGTGAGGTGGTGTTGCCCTTCTTTAAAGGTGTTTGCTCTGAACAGGAGAATAAAAAGAAAAATTTAGGCACAGCAAGAAAAATGTGTTGATAGGAAGATGTATTTGAGAATAAATTGCATTAAAGCGAGCAGAAAGCTAATTTTGAATTAAACCACAGTGATTTGGGGATTTTTTTTCATCATTGCAAAACTAGTGTGAGGTGCTCTAAAGAAGCTGGAGCAGATCTGATCTGTCATTAGAGAGCTTTGATGTGCAACCCTGCAGACAGAGCTGACTTAATATGAATCATATGCCTCGTTTCCTCTGGATTTCGGTAGAATTGGGAAAAATAAAGCTGGACTTGCAGAACATGGAGCTTCAACCTGGGAATTCCTGTGGCAGGAAGACAAGGAGCATTTTGGTGTCCACAGCCAGCAGTGGGCCGCCTTTCCAGGCTGTGATTATCCCAAATAAATCCCTCAGGAGCCACACACGGTGTGTGAGGAGCACTTGAAGGATCATAGAAAAGAGTTGGGTGATTTCCACATTTCCATTTCAGTGGAGAACGGGGAGGCCAGAAGCTTTTGCTTGCAAATAAATTACATTCAGTAAAGGCATTTTATAAATTAATAACTAAGTCTAAGGGCCCATTCTTTTCCTAAACTCTTCAAAGGAGTGTTGCCAATTAACACAGATATTAAGGTGTGATGAGGTCTAGTCCTGGCACAGAAATGCTCAAAGGAAGATCCAGTCCCGTGCTGGTTGTGAGGTGTCACTTCTGCCTTCCCTGATGATATTCACAGCAGAGCCATTTGAAACACTCACTAAGCAAAGCAGTGGGTGAATAGAGTTTAAATTACATTATGTTTTTGCTCCTGGCAGGGAGATGTGATGCTTCTTGAAGTGCTTTAACGGGGATACAGGAGATGCAAGAAGGTGCAAAGCACCTCTCCAAATTGTACTAGTTAGTGTTATTTATGATCTTCTGGTACTTCATTGTATTTATGGATTCGATTTTTTTTTTTAATGTGGAAGTTTGTTACCTTCCTTATGTTTTCCTGCCTTCTCAGTGGGCAGGTGGTGTAAAGCTGGTGGGAGTTGCCAGCTCTCCAGCTCCAGAAAAACAACAAATTTGGTTTTTTCCTTTGAATTACGTTAGAAGTGAGCTTTGAACGGGTCGTGCATTCAGGGCAGGAGTGAAAATAAGAGGTCTGACCGTGCAAAATGTGTGATATGACTCTGTAAATGCACTGAGGAGGTGATTGGTGGATAAGGAATGATCCCCTTTAGCTGGAGTGGGAGGCAGAGAAGGGAATAGAGAAAGGGGGGGAAAGCATTTTGGACGCTCAAAACTTCCAACAAAACATTTTTAGGTGTGTAAGATTATCACATAAGCAGTGATTTAATTGCCAAAAATCAATTTGAGAGGGTTTTTTCCCAGTTTATCACAGATTCAGTTTATCACAACACGAGTTCATTCAAATATTAACGCTGACCTGCAGAAATTGGCTGGGAAACTTATTTTACAATTTTCCCAACTTTTATTTTCCCCCTTTCTGTTGGAAGGGAGCCGAAATCCGCGCTTTGTGTGCGGCGTGCGACTCCTTGCCGGGGGCTCAGGGTGACCTCGGGTGTCCCCGCAGCTGAGCTGATGGCAAACGCTGGGAGGGAGGGGAGGGCAGCTGGCTGCGGCTCTGTGCAGCCCTGCCTCGCTCACCCTGGGCGCAGCTTTGGTTTCAGTTCTGATACCCACACGGGGTGCCAGAGGGAACGGGGCCGCTGTGGGGGCACGGCTCTGCGGGCACTGTTATAAGTTACTCAGAATTAAATGAAAAATCCAATAATATATCAAGGATTTATTATAATTGAGCAAGCAGCAAACGAGCAAATAACGCGCGGGTAGCCGGGGGGGAGGCCTTTTCTCACTCCAACACAGCTACAAAGTTACAAAGAGGTCTTTGTTCTTAAGTACCTTTAGGTTGTTACATATTCATTAGGTTTAGAGCGTAATTTACACTTCTTTTAGTTTCCAAGGTCTGGTTTTCTTCAAAGCTGACTGTGGTATCTTCCTTGCATAGTCGGTTATCTCTTTGGGGAGGTCAGGATGGCCCTGGGTCTTGGAATGTCCGTGGTTATTTTCCTTATCTCTTTGGCATGTCTTGTCTCCAGGCAGCTTGTTAGATCAGATGTTTATTACTGTATTATTATTTCTACATTCCACTACAAGAAGTCTTAGGGTTATAACATATTCTAATTCTATTTAACTATATTCTATTTTAACACTACTTCGCATAACATCTTGTCACCAGCGGATGTAAAATCTATTTTTATTATTCTTTTATTCAGTTTTCATAAGAGTTAGGTGAACAAACTGTACATCGCCTATTACAGGCACAAAGGTGATTTTTGTGCCTCTCTGGAGGCACAGAGTGCACAAGCGGCAGAGAAGCTGTGCTGCGGCTTTCGGGTGTTGGGTGGGGTGAGAAACGGGGCCAGGTGTTTCATTGTGCTCCTTTAATTTTCAACCCGGTGTCTGGAACGTGGTGATTCTGCCTAAGACATCTGAATTCTTGGAATTATTGCAGTTGCAAAGCTGTTGTGACTCTGCTGTAGGGGTGGCAGGATTTTATAGGGTTTTATTTCCTTGGGTGACAGAGATCCTTGTAAAATTTCTGTCAAGTTTTCCTTACGAAAATGTTTTTATTTAATTGTTTCTTTGTGGTTTGCAGTGAAAACATTGGTCAGCTTTCAGAGAAAACATTGAAAACTTCACGTGAATGGCAGTTAAACACTTTGTGCATATTTATTGCATTTTTTTTCTAGGACAGGCACCTGCAGTAGAAGTCTCTGACCAAAATGCTGCTGCAGCTTCTGCTTTTAGGAAGTGTTCTTGAAACTGAATCAGTGAAGAGTTTCAGGCTTTTGCTTCCCCTTTCTTTTCAGAATTGTTGCTCAAGGGCGTGAGTGATGCTCTGGGAATGGCCTGAGTGTGCAAATCCTGCCACTGTGCAGTTCCCGCCCAGGCTGCGCAGCTGACACGCACTGAAAGTTGAATTTCTGAGCTCTGAGATGCTGGCAGCCAGGAGCTCACACACGGACCTTCCTTGAGAAGCAGGAAACGAAACCAAAATATTTTTGTGAAATCAATATATTTATGTTTCTTGGTTATTTCTGCACGTGGGAATGAAGTAAAGCTCTCAAATATTTAAAATATAGGGTTTTTTTTTTCATTTTGCTTTGCAGCAGCACAATATTGTCTGTCAGACTTTTCAGTGGGAAAGAAAAGAAAGTATTCAGCTGCTCTATAAAAATAAATCCATCTATAAAAATGAGAACACATGGCTATAAATGATGTCATTAAGAAATTGATTCCCTTAATATGCATGTCTCTACAATGGAACTATTTTAAAGTTATTTTTAAAAACTCATTATTTCTTTCAAAAATAGAAAAGTGGAAGAAATCTTAATACTTATATAGATAAGATGGAATATTTAATTTATTCCCCCCTCAGAGAAAATAATGTGTTTCCTGTTACTTTGCTTAAAATAACTTGATTAGATTAATGGGAAATGTTAAACATTATCAGTCTGTTAAAATGGATAATTGAGCTTGCAACAAAAGACCTGGTGCTTCCTGTAGTAGCAAACTCTCAGTGGCAGTGACATTTGTGCATATTCCATCTGCTTTGCTGGATGATCCAGAGAAGAGTTTGGGGTGGAGTTTCAGGGGAAAAGAAGATAACTCTGACTCAGTTACTGATGTTCTTCAGTTTGAGAAAATCCCTTCTCTTTTTGCTTTCCATACCTGGCATCTCTGGAGTGGCAGGAGGGAGAAGGGGCTGGATTTACTGGGCAAAACCTCGCTGCGCTATTTCTGTGTCAATATTGCAACCCAAATGTTAATATTTGAATATGCACCCCTTAACCTGGCTGCTGCAGGTAATCCCGTGCTGCTTTTCTCCTGAAGTGACTCCAGCATTTCGCACTGGAAGCGAGGAGCTGGGACGCCTCTGGGAGGGAGCTGGCCCGTGGGATGGTTTCTGGCAGGCAGGCGGGGGAAGGGGAGGCTGGCTGCTTGCAGGATGCTCCGAGACAGGCTTGGCACACTGCTGGTGTAGGCAGGAGGATCTTTTTGTTGCAGTCACTAAATATAAATCCCACAGGGCTGTGCTGTGTGCAGGCAGCCAGTTTAACTCTGCCATGGCTTGGAGCAAGTGGGGATGTGCTTTGTCCGTGTAAAGAATCACAGCTGGAGTAGCTGTGATTGTTTACGATGCTCTGGAGACACTTTTAGAGGCCAAAGATCCCTTCCCTAAAGCCTCACCAGCGTGGTTCTTTGCAGGCCTGGTCTTGTTAGAACACAATCCATTCTGTCTTTTATTTTCTCCCTTCATTGGTTTTTGGAACTCTCTTTCTTTTTCCCCCCCACTGCTTTGTGCCTGTGGCAGTCAGAACAAGGTGCTGGTGAGAGCAGAGCCTTGGCCCTTTGTCCCCTGGCTGTGGGGCTGTCCCTGCTGCCCTGGGCTGTAGGAGCTGCTGTGGGTGGACAGTTGAGATGGATGGAGACAAGAGATCTCTGCAGTCAGGTCTTGGAGTATGCAGTTTATTGCAAAGGATGTGGGTGCAGGGCCCTGCTTGGAGCTGCCAGCCCAGCTCGGAGCAGGCCCCAAAGAGCAGGAGTGAGAGAGTGTGAGAGAGCAGGAGTGTGAGAGTAAAAGCAAGAGAGTGCAAGGGAGAGCAAGAGCGTAAGAGAGTGAAGTTCTCGTTACAGTACAATAAATCTCCTTCTGTGCTGAATATCCTAATTTCCACTAACCAATCTAGTACAAGATACAAATCTTATAACATTTACATGCAGCCTATAAGAATCATTGTATTACCATACTACGTTACATTTTAAACCCTAAAAACTACTCTTTGAACCCCTTCTGCCAAGCTAGTGGGGTCTGCTCTGACCCTTGAACCTGTCTGCAAGCAGAGGGTATTGTTCAATCAAGAGGGGATTACCTTCAGCCAGCCATACCATTGTTTTCCTGTTGTTCAGTAACTGAGGCTTGGTGTCTCAAAGCTTGCCTTCATTTCAATCTCGCTTATGTATATATATTCTCAAAATCTTTCTCCAGGCAATCATATTTATAAGGCTTTCCTGTTTCATCCTTCCCAACACTGGGCCACTTCCTGGAGCTGTGGGCAGGTCACAGCCCTGCAAAGATGTGCTCGCGCTGCCCCTGGCTTTGGGGCTCGTGGTTATGTAACTGTGCCCTTCCTCCCATGGCATTCATTTGGTTGCTATGGAGCTGTTAAATAATTCAAGCAGGTGACTCCTTTCTAAAGGCAAACCTTCAGAAGAAATGGTTCCTAGCAGGCTGGTGCCACGTTTCTGTCTTTAACCCTTCTCCTCTTCCGCCAGGAGGAAAATGAACCTGAAATCAGAGCGCAGAGGAATCCACGTGGACCAGTCGGAGCTGCTGTGCAAGAAGGGCTGTGGTTACTATGGCAATCCTGCTTGGCAGGGATTTTGCTCCAAGTGCTGGAGGGAGGAATACCACAAGGCCAGGCAGAAGCAGATTCAAGAGGACTGGGAGCTGGCAGAGCGGTAAAGAACCTTCTTTCTTCCTTCAGGGTGACTCCACCAAACGCTATTCCTGCCTCCCGTTTCCCTGTCCCGTTGGCTCTGGCTCATCACAAGGTCTCCAATTTGACCTTTCCAGCAGGAATTAAAACCTTCTTTTTGATGCAAAGATGGATATTTATGACATTCTAGTGTAAGAGGTTTGAAAAGAAAATCTGGGAAGTAACAAATGTCAACACAGCCCAACCTCCCAATGGATACATTAGCCTAATTTGCATATGCAAATCTGTATTTCTATCTTGCAGTTAGAAGGGTTAAAGGGACAGTTTTGATTCAGATATCCTCTGGAGCTTCTGGAGATGGCTTGGGTGTAGCCAGCACCATGATTTTACAATCCAGCTGCTGATGTAAAAACTGGTTTTAATCATGTCTGTGGTCATTCTTTTAAACTGCAGGGTTAAGCCCAAGAACATCAAAGCTTTAGCTTTGCTAATTTAGGTAATTGTCTAATCACTTATTTTCTGCAAAACAATGTAGTTTCCCCCATGTGATAAATGCTTGACCCTGAAAATGGAAGATGTGTTTTCAGAGGTTGGCAGCACACAGGTCATGTCATTGTTTTCCTCTGCCATAAATGTCTTAAACAGTTAATAAAAACTTTATTATTAGGGCAGATAATTATGCTGCCAGTCTTGAAGAATCTCTGAAATAAAGTGGGGTATTTAAGGAATTCTTTAATTAGCTGGGAGATGCTAAAGGCACAGATAAGCTGTGATTGTTTGTTGCAGTGAACAGACAGCACTGATAAGATACAATCCCTGCCTCAAGAGATTGCAGATCCAACACTGTTCATGGTCCATCCTGAGCTGGATGGGTGGTTAAAGACAATTACTCAGCATCTTGAAGGGTGATATAATGTAACCTCTTTTAATCCTGCTGCATAGGAAGAAAAAAGTTGCAGGATTGGTGCGTTTGCCCTCCTTTACTTTAGATTAAAAGCTGGGCTCGGTCTTTCAAAGTTTGTCGTTGGAGTTTATCTTTACCAAGACTTTGGAAACAGATTATGACAACAACGATCTATTTCCCATAATACTTCTGAGATTGGGACAGGGTATTTTGCTTTTGTAAGATGGGGAAGGACTGCCTGCAGTAACAGGTTGGGGAGCTCCCTGTGAGGCAGGGAGGAAGGCAAGGAATCTGCTGCTGGAAATCCTCACCCGTGCCTTTAGAGAAGTGGGGGCTGTGCCATGAGGGGAAGGTGACCACGGTTAAACCTCAATTTTCTCCCTTTTGACCTCACTATTTAACCCTCCCTCACCTCCCTGAGCTTTCCCTCACGTTCACCACTGCAGCATGGAGAGGGTGGGTGCCGTGCAGTGAAGGAAGCAAGGGATGAAGATGGGCAGAGGAAAGAAGTAACATGTCAAATGAGTAATTAATGATTGCACAGGAAATCAGCTTATTTAACACTTGAATCAGACCTGATTTTTCTCATTCCAGGCTCCAGCGTGAGGAGGAAGAAGCCTATGCCAGCAGCCAGAGCACCCAAGGGGCACAGTCCCTGACCTTCTCAAAGTTTGAGGAGAAGAAAACCAATGAGAAAACAAGAAAGGTCACTACTGTGAAGAAGTTCTTCACTGCTTCCTCCAGAGCAGGAGCTAAGAAGGGTAACTCTCCTTTGCTTTTCACGCTTCTGTACATTTTAAATTAAAAAGTGTTTTTGACAGATGCGTTGTGCTAAAAGGCAGATTAATGCTTGTGCTTTGACTTTCAAAAGTTGGAATAGTGATGCTTCTGCACAGTAATTGTTACTGAAAACGCAAAAAGATGTGAGTGATGCCAAATAATCTTTTAAATTGAACAGTGCACTGCTAAACCTGTGTCTGTATGTTATTATACAAGAGTTCTTCCACTGAACAGCATCAGTGTGCTCCTGGTGGTGGTCTGGCACTGCGCTGCTGAGGGGAAGTTCCTTGTTCCTCTGGCACACATTCCAGCTAAAGTCCTGACTCAGCCACGGTGTCATACCAGGATTTAGGGCTGGAAGGGGAATTCCTGCTGGAGGGAACAGCAGAGAGGCTGCTGGCTGTCAGTCACCTCCACAAACTGCTGTGTCTGAGTGTGACAGAAACCCTGAGAGAAAATATCAGCTGGTGCTGCCAGAGTGCCTGGCTTTGACACCTCACCAGGAGAAACTGGGATGTGTAAGCTGGGTGCCTTGAGCTGCACGGAAATGGGAGGCCTGCCGTGTTTGTGTGTGGGCTGGGAATATCAGGTCTGTGGTTGGCTGAGTGTTTGTGCTCCAGAACGTGTTACAAGCAGCAATGATGAATGGCACTGCTGGCTTTGCATAGCAATAGCTTCCACAGGCGGCAACTGGGAAACGCTGGGCTGTGGAGGAGGAATTCCAGAAGGAAAATCAACATTCATCTGTCTTAACCTTAGAGGCGATGCAGTAATTTGAAATTCAGCTTATTTCTTATTAGAGTTGTCCTGGTGCATGGCAGCAGCTTCCTGCATGAGGCATTCATTCACCCGTGTGTTAAACCTTTTTTTTTAAATGTTCATTCTTCTCACTTTCCATCTTTTCTTTTTTTTATCCCTGCACCACCTGTCCTGCCACGCTCCCGCTCTCGGTGCCCTGCTTGCTTTGGCCTTTTATTTCAGCAGCTCAAGAGAAAACCCCTAAGCAAGGACAGCTTGGGAGGGAGAGAAATGCTGATAACATTCTCAGGGATTTGAAGGAGATTTTTACTCCCTCCTGGGAACTGGCTTCCCCTTCTGAAGGTAATGCAGCACAGCCTGGGCAAGCTGTCTGCCTGGTTTTAGTAAGCTTAGCTCTTAGCTGGGCTTTGCAAAACACAAACTAGGGTTGTGCCAGTTGTAACTCGTGCTCTTCAACGGGAAGATGGCAAAAAAAGCAAGTCCAGCATCCTGAGGAGATGTTGAATCTCTAAACCAATCCCTTGTTCTTTATCAGGGAATCATAGGAGTAAAGCTGAAGCTTCTTTGAGCTCCATTTTAGGATTAGGATCAAAAAATAAGAATTTTGTAAGAATTAGCTGGTTCTTGTGCTTTGTGTTTGTATCGAAAAAAGCATTCCTGGTTGCTGTTACCAATCTGATCATTGTGAGCTGAAACTACTGAAGTTGGCACTTCTGCAGATTTGGCATTCTCAAAACATCTCCAGATGTTTGTTACATAAACCAAGGAGAAAATTTCCTGTCAAAAAACACTGGTTTCATTTAAACCAAAAGGACACCAAACCCCTTGATGCAAACAGCTTCAAGAGCTCATCCTACCTGATTAGTTTGCAATCCTGACTTGTTCTGCTGGCTAAAGCAACTGGAAGATGTTTATTAAATTGCAGGAAGATGCTGAATGGCTGTGTGTAACAGAGCTGCTGACAAACCCTTTTTCACATCCCATGCTTGGACTGGGCTCCGTGGCCATGGCACAACCATAGTGAATCCCTGGAGTGCTCCTGCTCTGCTGTGACAAGTGGCTTTCCTGTAGAAAGATTTAAATATTAATAATATTTATTCTTTGTGAAGCTGATCCTTCCTTAACTCTTCCCATGCTCGCTCCTGGTGTTTTGGCATTTTCCTCTGCTGGGTTCTCTTTAACTTGTTGGAATTTCCTGGCTGTAATCAGCTTCTTTTTAGTTAGACTGAATTCCCTGAGAACACAGGACAAACCTGAGAATATTTTGTTGCTGGAAGTACATTTGTTCCTGCAGTCCTTGTGCAGATTAATTCTCCTTAAATCAGGATTTCAGCTCAGAGATTCATGAAGCTGCACCTACGAGTAGTTCTTGGTGTAACTCATTAAAAGACAGTTCATTCTAACTAACATTCACTTTTTAATGCTTAATATTAATCTGCCTCAGTTGACTGCGTCTCTCTAGTAACTAAACAACAATCTATTATGAATTTGTGAGTGAAAAAATTATATTCATATTCCTTAAGGTCAAATAGTGAAATGAGGCTCATTATTTTTGTAAGAGAGTGAACTCATTGTTGAAGTAAGTAAATAAACCTTCAACTGTACTGTGAAATGAGATCAGTGATTAATCATGGAAGAAATATCTGATAATTCTGCCCTTTTCTTTGTTTATTTTTTCAAAATAAGCTTTCTGTTTCTCTGCTGTTAAATGTGACAAATGTAATTTATGGCCGCCCCTCAGCTGGAGTCCTGTGTAGGGTCTGGGATTCTCTGCAGTGAATTTAGGTATAAAGGCAATGGAAGGAAATCCCCTCTGGCAAAGTGTCCTTGTGTAACTCGAAAGGAGCTGGATTTGCACTCTCTATCTCAATTGCTGCAGTTGGAATTTAAATATTTGCAAAACCTTTCCTGTTCTCAGCAGTTAAATACCAGAAGTGTTCTGCAGTTATTCCCCAGGGAAGGTTGTGCAGTGTTTGTTACTCACTGGGTGACACAGCGTTGGATTTTCTGTAGTGCTGGATCTCTTTAAAAACAGTTAACAACCAAAAAACCACCAATAAACTCCCTCAAATCCAAATTAAACCAACTTAAACATATTAATCCCACTTACTCCTTTTCCTTTTGGAGTTCTGCATGCTTGTTGAAGGCGGGATTTCTGTGCATGTGAAGTGTTTGCAGATGGAAAGCTGGGTTTGTCTCGTGCTGACCATGAATATTTTCATGTTTTCTGTCTCTCTGCTGCTTGCTTCTCACCACGTTCATTTCCACCACCTCTATTCAATCCCTCCATTTCCAACAGCGCTGGCTGGCAAGCTGAAAGGTGGGTGAGCTAAACGTGCTTAGGGAAGGTACTGAGCAGCACAGTTAACTTGGAAAATGTGATGTTTTGGTGGGAAACCCCCCCTGGGTGCAGCTGTGTCAGCTTGCAGCGTGTGCTCCTTCAGAGCTGCCCTGAGCCACTCGTGTTGGTGCACGGAGTGTGGAGTCAGGGAAAGTGCAAAACCACCCTGTGATGTTAAGGAATCTGCAGAATCCCATCTGGAACCCTTAAATGGGGATATCTGACCTGGGAATGCCAGTGAAAACCCAAAAGCAGCCCCGTGCTGCAGTCACTTCTAATAGAAGAAGGGCATTAGTGTCACTGGGGTGTGGCTGGAAACGCTCCACCTGAGTGGGATGCTCAGTTTTCCTGGAGTTGTGTGTAATAATAATTGCTGTGTTTAATAAGATCCAGCATTTCCCTGGCAAAGCTGGAGAAATAAATGACCCATTGTCTGCACAGCTGAAAGAAACCGACTTGAAATGATGAAAACTTTATGGATTCATCCAGCAGTGTGAAAAAGTGATCTGTTGTGCCCCGAATTTTCCCAGCAGAGATCCAGGAGGCCAAGGCTCCCAGCCCTTCCATCCACAGGCAGGCCAGCATCGAGACAGATCGAGTGTCCAAGGAGTTCATAGAATTCATCAGGACATACCAGAAGCCTGGCCAGGATATCTACAAGCAATGCAAACTCTTTTTGGACACCATGAGCCATAAAAGGGTAAGCTCTGCAAGCCCTCCTGCATGAATAAAATGGGGGAAGTGGGGAGAGAGGGGGGAAATGCTGCACTTGTTCCAGCAGTTTGGATTTTATGGAGTGTAATGAGCCTGCAGCTGATGGGATTTATCAAATTAACATCTGGGTGCCTTTTTTTCTTTGGTGGTGTGGGAGCAAAGCATCCTTCCGACCCCAAAGCTCTCCTCTGCATCCCAGATAAATTAGTGCTGCCTAAATCCCACAGAAATGAGTCTGTTCAGCAATATTCTACATCAATAGGACTTGTGCAAATTATAAGGTATCACCTGGTGAGTTTTTAGATATCACAGAGTGGTTTGGGTTGGAAAGGACTTAGAGATCATCTGGTTCCATGGGCAGGGACACCTTCCACAGTCCCAGGTTGCTCCAAACCCCTTCCAGCCTGGCCTTGAGCACTTCCAGAGATGAGACAGCCTAAACCTAAAAACTTCTGAAGGTAATTCAACGTCAGCCCACCCCTCTCCTTTTATTTGGGGAAGGGGAATTTGACTGTGCTGCCTTTTTTAATATGAAAAAAGGGTTACATCTTCATTTTCCATTAAAAAAAAAAAATCAGTGTTCTTGAAATACTGCTCAGTCTGTGGTGCCACCTATGGTTGGAATGAGTCAGAATTCAGCATAACTGCTTTTTCACCCCCTTCTTCTCCCTTTCCTATTTAGTTCCTCAAATTATCTCCTCACAAGGTGTCATGGAGTTTTACATTCCCTCTACTTTGAAATCTTCTTGAACTTTTATTTCTTTTCTTTTAGATCTGTTCATTCTGAGCACAGAGTTTGTGAGAACAGTGTGGGTTTATTTTGGGCTTCAAGCACTGAAGGTGTTCTCCTTTCCTAATTCAGTCTTCTCAAAACATGGGATTTTTTTACTACGAATAAACCTAAAAGGCCTAAAATCCAGTCTCAGCAAGAGCTGAGACTTTTGTCTTGAGGGCAGTGTCCAGTTTCTGGCCTTAGGGAATTCAGAAATCAAATTCTCTCCCCCACTTTTTTAATGTATGGTCTGTTCATCCATGTGATGATGAAAATTGCCTTAATTAAGTTAATTTCAAACCTCTGGTATGCTCTTCATGATCTCAGTTTCACAAATAACACTGTGAACATATTTCACAGCAACTTTATCATCAGAAATGTCTGCTGTGTAGATATCCCTTCGAATAATTGATGTTCTTGGGGGTTTTATAGACTATAAATTGTCTTTTAAAAATCTGAGGTTAGATAGGGACAAACCTTCTGCCTAGTCTGAGTTGTTTTGTCAGGGCTCCTCAGGGATGTGCCCGGGCAGAAAGGCATTGCACCTGTGCAATATCCACTTGTTCAGCAAATAAACACAAATCTTTCACCTATTAACGAGCCAATGTTGGCTTCTCCTATTTTTAAATAAAACTGAGCCACTGTAAACACCTCTGATGACACCTTTGCATTCTCAGACTGTTACTGCAGCCTTAAAACAAAACACGAGGGGTTGCTGCCAGCTCTTCCACACTTAATCCTTGTTCTCTCACAGGATTTAAGCATTGAGGAGCAGTCTGAATGTGCCCAGGACTTCTACCAAAACGTAGCAGACAGGTTGCAGACACGTTGGAAAGGTACCGAGTTCTTCTTCCTCCTCTTCCTGTTCCAAAAGCAACGATGGAAAACTGAAGCCTCTTGAATTTTCAGCTGAAGCAAAGCATTCCCAGCTTTCAGAAATGCTGGGAGCAGGTTCTGGTAGCAGAGTTAGAATTGGTCCCAGCAGCACCAATTTTAGGAAGTTTTGCTGTCCTAAATACTTGTTTTTATTTAAGTATTTTTAAAATATTTTGGATTTTTTTTAAGCTTTCTCTTAAACTCTCAGTGGAGTTCTACCCATTATATTTTTACTTCTCATTATATCCATTTATGAACTCAGGTTGCCTTGAATGAGTAGTATTGATCTGATGATATTGGGATTAAACTGGATTAAACCTTCCAGAGAGCCCTGGAATACTTCATTTGTGGGATTTGTCCCTTTCAGTGCCCCCTGAAAAAGTGGAGAAGGCAATGGATGAGGTTGAGAAATACATCATGACTCGACAGTATAAATATGTTTTTTGCCCTGAGACAACTGATGATGAGAAGAAAGACCTTGCTGTCCAAAAAAGGATCAGGTAAGGCTTGAAAGGAAAAAAATGATTGAGCAATCTCTGATTCTGTAAATGAGCTCTGAATCAAACATCTTAATAAACCTCATGCTGTGCACAGAAGAATGGCTTGTTAACCAGCAAGGGTTAAAAACCATTTTATTTGAAATACAGAAGGAATGAATAGGTGGGATAATGACAACCACTACCCTGGGAAAATTGGTTTGCTTTTGTTAAATTACAGCCAAAAAAAATTGTTTAAAAAAAGGAAGTATTTTCTCTGAAAATAAATTACTTCAGTGGAATAAACTGGTTTATGGCTGGAGTAATACCTCATTCACACAAAGCACTGCTTGTTTAACTTGCACTGCAGTTTAACCCTTTCTTTCCTGTGCCAGGGCTCTGCACTGGGTGACTCCCCAGATGCTGTGTGTTCCTGTCAGTGAGGAAATCCCCGAAGTCTCTGACATGGTCGTGAAGGCAATTACAGGTCTGTGAACGATGAAGTTTCTATTTACAGCTTTAAATTTCTGTCTTGGTTTAGAAGACAGGTGACTGCCAGGGGAAACCAGAGCCTCCCTTGGAATAGAGAATGTAAACCCCCCACCTCCGAATTGCTATAATTTTGAAATTATGGAGCTTTCAAGCAAAGATGTAGGGATAGGAATACCAGTTCTTTACTAAGAATAATTACAAACTACAAAGATAGTGGTACAGAGGAAAAAAAAAGAACAACAACAAACAAATGATCCCAGGAACTCTGACTGAGTCAGAATACGACCTGACCCCCTGTTGGTCAGGGTGTGGGGAGCAGTCCAAAGTAAGTCCTCCTGGAGTGGCAGCTGTGGCTCCGTTGGAGCAGAGGTGATCCTGTAGAAGGGTCCGGTGGTGACAGGATGGGTCCAGTCTTCCTCGGGGAATCCAGTGGAAGAACCAGCTGCTCTGGTGTCCTGAGTTGCAGGTTTTATGCAGGTAGAGAGGCTTTGGCTCCTCCCACTGAGTGGAGCATCTCCCAGTGGGGTGATGTGATGTTATCAGTCACAAGGAGAGCCTTAAATGGCTCATTCCCAGGTGATAGCCCCTTGGAGGAGGATGGGTGGAGGACGAGATAAGGAAGCACTGCCCCATCTGGTTTTAACCACTGACCCATGAACAGAAGGCACCCGCCCTCCTTCCCCTGGAGTTACAAGAGGTGAAAATATCTTTCAACCGGTTTCAACAGATGAAATAGAATAAAATCTTTGGTTACATATTGCAACCCAAGACAATTTCGCCTCTCTTGCTCCTTGAGGTTATTTTTGCTGTCATCAAAGGAGGGGTCCAGGCTGTTAAATTTGCAGGAATCTTTGTGGGTTTGGGCAGGAATTTCATCCATGGAGCAGGGATAATTTTCCATACTGAAGTGTTTAGGCTTAGCTGATCTTCTTGAAATGCTCCCCCACAGACAGAAATGATACAATATTAATATTACCCAGCAATCCCTGCTTATTCAGTGTCTGCTTAATACAATTTGAATGATTTCAGGACTTTTTTTTCCCCTCACAGATATCATTGAGATGGACTCCAAGCGTGTCCCTCGGGATAAACTGGCCTGCATCACCAAGTGCAGCAAGCACATCTTTAATGCCATCAAGATCACCAAAAATGAGCCAGCCTCTGCTGATGATTTCCTGCCCACCCTGATTTACATCGTGCTGAAGGGGAACCCCCCACGCCTGCAGTCCAACATCCAGTACATCACTCGCTTCTGCAACCCCAGCAGGCTGATGACTGGAGAGGATGGATATTATTTCACCAACCTGGTGAGTGCTGGAGGAAGGGTGGGTTTTGGACAGCAAGATTTGGCTTTGATTTGGAGGTAGGAATCGCCAGCGAAGGGAAACGTAAATTAAAATTAATCTTCAAACATAAATTGAATCTTCAAACAGTGGTTGGGGTTACTTAGAGCACAGCCAGTTTTATCTCCTCTCTCTTCCTTCTCTGCTGTCCAAACCAGAGCTTTGCTTTCTTTTTTTATAACTTTAAACCCTTTCTTTGAAAAGTCTGATGTTAAGACGTGGGTGTATTTTTAAGCTTGAAGGAGAGATCAGGACTTTCTGTTCCTCAGACCCTGAGTTTGGGCTGTGCAGATGTTCCAGATGCAAAGTTCCCTCCTTGAGGCCAGCAGAGTTTCTTGAAGGCACTGCAGAATTAGGCCATTAATGTGTGGAGGTAAACAGGTGTTTTGCAGCTCCTCCAAGAGACATTTATTGGTGTGCTCTGCATTTTATCATTAAGAATCCTTGAGGGAAGTTACAGAGTTGAATGAAATACTTGGAATGTTAAAACTTCATTCCAGCAGGAGCAGAGCATCCACAAAGTGAGCTGGGCTTTTGACATTCCTTCCTTCAGGAAATGAATTAATCAATTAATCTGCATAGCAGATCTCTGCTGATCAGATAATTAACTATTAATTCACTGCTCCTGCTCCTTGCCATGTTCCTGCTGTTCCCTCACCTCCCCAGCACAGGGACCCCGAGGTTTAGAATGTACCTTGGCAGCTCAGTTTTTGATTTCTTAAAACTTGGGAGGAGAGGAAAGAGTTGTATGAACTGATAAAATTAACTTCTGGAAAAGCTCATTTAGGGCATTAAAAAAATATTTAAAAATCAGTTACTGATGTAAGGATTAGGAATAGAAAACAAACACATTCCAGTCTGTGGTGATTCCAGCCTTGCACTGGTGCTCTCTCTGTTTTATTTGCAGTGCTGTGCTGTGGCCTTCATTGAAAAACTGGATGCTCAGTCTTTAAACCTGAGCCAGGAAGATTTTGATCGTTTCATGACGGGCCAGACCTCCCCCAAAAAGCAGGAATCTGACAGTTTTTCCCCTGATGTGTGCCTGGGGGTGAAGCAAATGTGCAAAAGCTTAGACCTCCTCTCTCAGCTGAACGAGAGACAGGAAAGAATTGTCAGTGAGGCCAAGAAGCTGGAGAAGGACCTCATCGACTGGACTGATGGGATCACCAAGGAGGTGGAAGAGATCGTGGAGAAATATCCCTTGGAAATAAAACCAAAAAGTCAAGCCTTGGCAGCCATTGACTCTGAAAATGTGGAGAATGACAAGCTGCCCCCACCACTGCAGCCTCAGGTTTATGCAGGATAATTCCCAGGGGCAGCTTGGAAAAGCAGCATTATCCTCACCTATTTCCTAGTTGGGAAGGGAAGGAAATTTAAGGCTAAAAACAAACAAACAAAAAAATCAGATGAGCTTAAATCAATACATTTTTAAAGGTACTTTTCTTTTTTTTTTGGTTTTTCTTTTTGGTTCGGTGTAATGAATTGTATTTATTTTAGTCCAGTAGATTTCTATTTAGGCTTTTGTGGGTTTTTTGAACTGAATTTCAATTTTCTACACAAACTGGTGTCATTTTTAAGCAACACTAGTCCGTCGACATCTCTCCTGAAAGCTTCCAAGCATGCACTTAATTGTTTTTAATAATTAGTTTAACTCGAAGCCAAGTTCCAGCAGCAACTCCAAAAGGTACCAGTGTTAGTCTGAACTTATTCTGTAGCTGTAAAGATGAACTATATATTGTAAAATATGTAAAATTGTAAATAGATTTCCAATCTAATGTCTCAGCTGTGCATGAGCTCGTGTGTGAGTGAAAATGATCTCCAAACGTTCATTTTAGCACCTTTCAGTTCCATCACGTTGCAGGAGAAAGGCAAAAACGAGTTTGGATAACCTGGAGGGGAGAAGTGAATTACAGAGGGTGGTGTTGTAGTGATTTGCAAACTCGGAAATCATCTTAATCTGCTTTGTTTAAAAAAAAAAAAGATTATTTAAAAGATGACCTTTCTTCATTTTAAATGCTCTGTCAGAACAGCTGGTAGCCTTGGGTGGTGCCCTAAAGTGCTGATTTTACTGCGTTGGAAGGGAATGTGGAGCCAGAAGTAGAAAATATTTCAGGAATAAGAAGAAACGTTTGTATTAAAAATTGTATAACGTGGAACAAAAAAAGGGGGAGGGGAAAGAGACCGTGAAAGAATTCTCCACAAGTGGCTCTCTCTCTTCTGGTCATTTCCACCAGTGGGATAAATTTTGGTTGCTTCCTTGACAATCCTGGGAAATAAACAAGTTCATATAAAACTCGAGGTTGCTTTTTAGAAGGAGCGGGAGCAGAAAAATGCACTTTTATTTCCATGAACCATCAGGGTTCTGCTCCTCAGTGACCCCTTTAGCACCTTGAACGCCGAGCTAAAAACGGCTTTGTGCCCCTGAGATTGACTGGGGGGAAAGGAGAGCTCACCCCACAGAAGGAACCTCCTGAAACAGAACTTTGAGGCATTTTCTGGGTCATTTGAGATCTCTTCCAGCCCTGACTCCTTTGTGTATCTGAGATCTCAAACACGAAGCTCAGCTGGAACTACTTTTAGGCAATGTTAAATTCTTTGCCATCAAGGAGGAAAGCACCTACCTCTTGATTAATTTCCACTTCGTTAGAGCACCGCTCCTATTAAATTTGCACTGCAATAACTTCGGACCACGACTGTGATTTGTCCCTTTTCTGGCCGTTTTTAGCCTTCTATGAACTATGCACCACCCCCGGTGTTCCGGAGGAGCAGCCGCAGCGAGGGGATGCTCACACACACACACAAAAAAATGGAATTATTCAGTGTCTCCGGGTGTCAGCACGCCCAAATCGCTTCGGTGAATCATCCTGGGATTTATTTAGGTCGGGTCTAAACGCTGGGTGCTAATTCTGGTATCCAGCTTTGTCCCGAGGAGGGCTGGGGGGAGCAAACTTCCAGCTCGTGTGTAAATGTCTTTAAATAAAAGTGTGGCCGTTCTGCCCTCGTTAATGAGTCCTTAAACTCCTCCTCACCTTTCGTGATGCTGTTAATGATTAATGGCGAGATAATCACGGCTGCTTCTGCCTTCTCTGGCTGGGAGACAACAATCCTGGGCCAGGCTGGGTAACAATGTTCGGGTTTATTTTCTTTGCAGAGACGTCACTGGAGTGGTTAAGCACTTCAGAATGATTTTGGAACTAAAGTGTCTCTTATTCATCTCGTTCTCAGGCCGCTGAGGCGGGGGTGTTTCCAGTAAATAAAGTAAATAAAGCAGGTGAAGGGGATTTCCATACTCCTCCCTGCCGTGAATTCCTCCTGCCCGGAGTAATCCCCGAGCAGGGCTGGGGCACTGAGGTGCTCACAAAGCTTGGGTGAGACGCACTGAGAGACCCCAAAGGGGAAAAAAAAATACCGAACCAGAGGGTTAATTAAAATACCATCCCTTAAAGTGATTTAAAACACAGGTGTGTGCTGTGCTGACAGTCACAGTACCAGAAATCGGCTTTATTTTTCAGTATCACTCTGTGATGCTCCAGCCTTTACATTATCCTCGTGGGAACATCATCATCATCATCGTATTACGATTAATAATACTAATTATTAATAATATACAATAATATAAGAACGCTATATATAACGATGATATTATTTATTACGGTAAACATCAATGAAGATGATGATGGTTTGTTTGCTTTAAGGATTTAACCCTGAACGCATCTAGGTATTGGGCACCTTTAGGGAACATTACAAGAAGTGTTTGGGATCGTTTTTGGAGGAAAAGGGGAGGGGGAAGGCGGGGAGCAGCCTGAGGGGCGCGAGGGAGGCGGGAGCGGGGATCGCGGGGCTGCGCCGCTCGGGTCCGAGGAGAGACCGCGCTGAGCGCCCAGGCCTGTTCCCGGTACCTCTCCCGGTCCGTTCCCGGGTCCATTCCCGGTTTCGCTCCCGGTTCCGTTCCCGGTTCTGTTCCCGGTGCCGCAGCTGGGCCC
>WEIT01034454.1:110993-133898 GCA_013389985.1 Dryoscopus gambensis
TTCTATATGTCCATATTTCATTCTCTTTTGCTTTTGGGGGGCTTTAACTTGACTAATGATCTCATGATGGTTTTAGTAATAAAATTCCTGGTGCATCATGCCTAGAACATGGCTGCTCCATTGCTCCCGTTACATCCAAACCATGGATCAGAATCACCCTGGGAGAGAATATCTTAGGGCACAGCTGGGATTTTTTTTGTTTTTTCCGCTTTTTCCTTTATCTGCTCTTTAAGGATTTGTCTTTGGTGAAATTGATTGGCGGGATTAGCTCTGCAGGTGGAATTATCCGGGTCGATCTGCCCTGGCAGACAAACGCAGAGCGCAGAGAAGGATTCATGAAGGTTGGCTCTCCGCATCCTCGCTGAACTTCCCCGAAGTTTGGCCGCTGGGAGAACGCGGCGGGGAATAAAAAAAAACCCTGGGCTTGGTTGTTGTGGTGAATGATTATTGGCGTTTTTCTGAAGGCTGCGTTGCAGGAAGGGCTCGGCGGGCGCTGTGCCCCTGGGCAGGACGCGGCGGCTCGGGCTGCCCCGGGTNAATGTTTGTGGCGGCCCTGAGCACCGATAATATTGAATTGTGGCTGAAAAACGCTCCCTGAGCCCGGCCCGAGTCCCATCGGAGAGGATTAAGCCCCGGGCAGCTTTGTTACCTGCGGGGATTTGAGGAGTGGCTCGGGCGCTGGTGGAACGTGATTCTTCTTTTCCACTTGAAAGACAAGAAGTTGAAAAGGCGCCTGATGAGACAAAATAGTCCCTGTGCTCTGAGAGTGCCCGGGAGGGCAGGGGACAGACAGAGCTCGGTGTCCTTTGTGAGCCGGGGGCAGGAGGGACAGAGCCTGGCACGGCCAGCCCCTCGGGGAGCAGCCCCTGAGCTGATCCTGCGGCTCTGGTTGCTGTGCTCGTCTTCTTTTTTATTAAATAACGTCACAGGTGCTGTAGAAATGAAGCTGTTTCCTCAGTTGAGCCCTAAACTATTAATGAAACTCACTGGTGTCAGAGTTGTGTTGCTTTTCCCAAACCTGCCCTTGCCCAAAGCACGGCTGGATGGGAGTTTATTTTCCTTTTAAGGCTGTCCTGACCTGTGACTAAAGCTGGTTCTCAGGACTGAGAGCTCCCAGGTTTTGTTTTGGTGGAAAACTTGTGAATGTCTTGGCATTTTGGGTTTTATTGAGCTGTAAAACAGAGAGGGAGCTCACAGGAGTTTGGGCTGAGCAAGTTGAGGTCCTGTTTCCTTTGAGCAGTGGGCATGAAGCACGCGGTCATGATAATATTCCAGCCATAGCCTTGATATATCTCAGCTGTTGCCCAGGTCTCTCATTTCAGTTGCTTTCGCCGCTGTTTCTGTTCTCATCAGTGGCCGCTGGCTGTTTTGCTGCTTCTCTCCTTTCTTTCCACACCCAGACTCTGATTTTGCCATTCCCCAAAGCTGCCATTTCCTCAGCTTGTCAGTCATGTCTCTGCTTGTGATTCAGGCAGTGTATCCGTCTGCATCCCTGTCTCCTCACAGTTCCCGTTGCAGAGGCTGAAGGGCCTTTCCCTGGCGTTTCTCTGCACTTTCACTGCTGAACTGAGTCCCACATTCCTTAATGAGTGGCTTTAATGCAGTCACCAATTAACCCTGGACTGGTCACTCAGCCAGTTTCCGATTATTGAACAGTTCCTGAGAACTTTCACACTTCTTGATTAAAGCCATCCCATATTTTTGGCTGCTGTCAGTTCGGTGCACGCAAAATTTGATTCCTCGTGGACCTCTAAAAGTCCTGTAAGATGGAATGATTGTACTTTTCCTTCCCTCTCCCAGGTTCTCATGCTAAGCAGCAACAAGCAGAACAGCATTTTTAATACAGCTTCAAAGCCCTCCATCTATTATTGTGTGTTTTATTGCAGTCTGGGTGATTTGGGTTATGGTAACTCACGTTGTAAGTCATGACTTGGACAAGCTGGAAGGTTTAAAAATGCCCGTGAGCTCTTTTATATGGAAGTGGACTCATTCCCATGGCACAGGCTCTTGGCAAACACAGCTGCAAGTTTGGCACCAAAATGTCTGATTTTCAACCAGAGCTGGGGTTCATTTTGATTTTACAGCTGGCTGTGTTTTAAATTATGGTTTTCACATCTAACAAAAGTCAGAATTCAGGGTTCATTGAACCAGGGGAAAAAAGGCTTCCTCACTCTATTTCTGCTTCCTGACTTTTAACTTTCCTTCCCTTTTCTCATTCATCATTTTTAAGAACTCGTAGCACATAAAAATACTTGGAACTGGTTTGGATTTGTCTGTTCCTGCACGAATTTTTCTTCCAGTGGGGAATGAAAATCAACTTTGCTGTCCCCAGAGTATCAGCTGGCACAAGGTTCAGGTGCTTGTGGTAAATCCACCAGACTTTTTGAACAACACGAGTCTGTTGGGAAGGGCTGTTGTGCACAGATTGAGTAATGTTTGTTTTCCTTTTCATTTTTTACATCATCGACCTTGTATTTAAAGTCTTCTGTCTTATATAGAGTTGACTTCAGGAACGTGGGTGTTTAAAATTCGGTATCAATTTGATCTTTAAAATTTTCTGTCTCTGACCAAATTACTTCCCTTCCTTGGCTTTGTTTTATTGGCAGAACTGAAATGTTTGCTGTTCATGCCCCTCTTAGGATGTTGAAATGATTAATTAAGCTTTGAAAAGTGTTTTGAGAGGCGAAAAGAAGCATTTCACGCAAATATGAACCACTTTGCTTCTTTCTATTCCTGCAAGTCCCCGTTTTTG
Source organism: Dryoscopus gambensis (assembly GCA_013389985.1). Lineage (NCBI taxonomy): Eukaryota > Metazoa > Chordata > Aves > Passeriformes > Malaconotidae > Dryoscopus > Dryoscopus gambensis. The sequence goes on from WEIT01034454.1 coordinate 113,746, forward strand.
GTTAATATTCTGCATCCTGATCCTTTATCAGGATACCAGGTGGAAGGAATGTCCTTTTCCACATTTCCAGGTGCTGTTCTCCCCCTGCCCTGTGCAGTGTCCTCTCTGCATATGCATTTCCCTGCCATTTTCAGCTTCCAGGCTCCAGGAAAATGGGGGGTTTTTAATCAGTAAACATATTCGTGCATAAAATAGCTCAGCAAACTGATAAGCCACTGTCTGGCTTGACCCCGTTATCTCCCACTGGAGCAGATGTTTGTGCACATCTGGCTGCCCATCTTTGGGTTTGTTTGGTTGGCTTCCAGGATCCGAGGTGATGTTTTCATGGAGTTTCCTCCTCCACGCGCCCTGATTGCTTCTCTCGCTCTGTGCTGTGCAGAGATCTGCTGGCATTTCCTAGGAGGTTGTTGATTTTGGTTTCTATTTTCCACGCTGAGGGCCGGGAGGAGGGGAAGAGGCTCAGCTGGACAGAGGTAGTGCTGTGCTCTGGAGGATTCCTCTGGGATGAATCCTCCTCTCCTTGGAGCTCAGGTGCTTTACCACCACCATTTTCAAGCTATTTCAGGTGATCCTCTTCACTTAAATTACCTCAGAACTTGAGATCCTTTGTGAGCATCTTCAAATAAGAGCCAGAAATAGCACCATCTTCTACTGCTTTCTCCACGTTCCTACAGTTAAATGTTCTCAGTACACTCCAAAGTTTTGATTAGTTTTATCCTGTAGTATTTTTTATTAAAAACTCATCCATGAACTGCCTTTTAAATCCTTCTTATAGTTACTCAAAACCAGATTCTCCTTTAACTCCTCCATTCAGTTTTGTGATCTAGAAGATTTATGTATCTTTACTTTTATTTCCCAGAAACATCCAATAAACTCATCTCTTCTTCTCTGGAGAAAGTCTAAAATTGTTGGCATGTACTGCAATCCTTCTCTTTTGTTTCTCTGTCTCCCTTCCACAGCAGTTTATTCTGATACAGCAGTCATAGAATTCATCTGCCAGGTTTCTGCAATACCTCTTATAACTTATCTGTGGTTGTGCTCTAAGGCTTTGGACACTTTTTTTAATTGCCACACCCTTGGCATTAGTGTAGGGAGAGCCCAAGTACTCACTTCACTGCTCTACTATTCTGAGACCTGTTTCTCTGATGGCTTTTATAAGGCTCCCCATTCTACCCCCAACAGGTGTCAGGATACTCATTTATCTGTGGGATATCCTCTCCAAGGAGAGGATTCCTCCTTCCTGCCTGCCCTGCTGCTGCTGGGGAAGGTTTTGGGCTGTGCAGTTCCATCCCACAGGGATCCACGCTTCCTCCAAAGATGATCTGAAGCTGCTGCAGGTACTAACACCTCTATTTCCCCCAGATGTCAGGGTGGTGAAGTCTTCCTGCACTTCCATGTGCAGATTCCTTGTCTTGACCCTCATCAGGCTGTCCCAGAGCTGCCTCTGCAGCCTGTGTGGATCCCTCTGGGTGGGATCCCTTCCCACAGAGCTTCGTGTCACTGCCAAGCTTGTCCCTGTCACCCTCAGAAAGGTTAAACAGCACCAGCCCCAGCTCCCACAACTCTGATTTTTATTTAGCTTCACTGTTTCAGTATTTTCGCTCTTGGACATCAAATTGGGTTTGAAGAGAAGACAACCAAATGAAAGAGAATTTTGGTACCTGCTGCAGTTTATTGGTGTGAAACGAGAGGCACTTTGGGGTGAACACCACTGCCCTGTTTGCATTTATTTGTGGCTGGTTTCCCGTGGTTTGCTTGATTTGTGTTTATAAATATTCCTCTGGCACACAACATTATTCTCACTCAGAGTGGTTAACCCTGAGCTGCCCCATTTCCTGACCCCTTTGCACTCCTGGTAGTGGGGGCACCTTTGAAAACATCACTGTTTTATTTTTTTGAGCTGCACAGCTCCATTTAAACGCTGTTCTGTGAAATAAGATGTTGAGGCTTGGAAAACTTGTGAGATCCTAAAGGAGCAGCGCTGCCTCCCACCCTTCTCCTGCATCCAATTTTCCTCCTTAGGATATTTCAGTGGTGGTTTTCTATTCAAACCCCTCCTCTAGAGTGATTACCTTACCTGCACAACAGGAAGGGGAAACATTTATGAGGAAATTCCATCACTTTAAGCTTTCTAGTGGCAGGATGGTAGTTGATATTATTGACAAAAAATGTCAAGCGACTTTGATCTCTTTAAAATTCACGTTTGGGTTTGGGTTTTTTTTCACTTTGGCAACTGCAATTTTGCTTTAATACCTGCTTTAGTACAGCATATGGGTTTTTTATTGTTGTTGGGAATCCAGCTCCTTTGATATTAAGCCTCAAAATGGAATTTAATACATCAGCTGTGAGTCATTGCATTGACTTTTTGGTCTTTGCAATAGGCTTCAAGATCTTCTGTGTTTGTAATTTAAAAACTCATCAGTCTGTTTCAGCAGCTTCCTTCTCCACACTCTTTCATATACAAATAAAGAGGATTTCACAATGTTACTCCTTTGAGGTTGCTGTCTGGAGCTGTTTTGGAGGAAAATTCCCCAAACTGTTGAATATTTCCTTGCTTTTTAGTTGGCTGCCCAATTCTGTGTTTCCCTGCTACTCTGACAGATTAATCTGTTCTATTTCCACCCTTTACCATTTTAATCTTTGTACCTGTGTGGGTTTGTAGCTCCTGATTTAAGAGCCCATCATCTCCAGGGTTTTCTGGTGGACTCCAGTTGCTGTCTGGAGCTGTTTTGGAGGAAAATCCCTCAAACTGTACAATATGATCTTGCTTTTTAGTTGGCTGCCCAATTCTGTGTTTCCCTGCTACTCTGACAGATTAATCTGTTCTATTTCCACCCTTTACCATTTTAATCTTTTTACCTGCCTGGGTTTGCAGGTGCTGATTTAAAAGCCCATCATCTGCAGGGTTTCCTGGTGAATTCCATCCGCTGTAACTCTGGCAGTTGCTCCTGCTGAACATCCCTCATTACCCAGCAATTACCTTGGAGCTGGTGGCCAATGTTCCAGCCTGGCAGTTTTCACTCTTGCCCTTGCTCTTGAGCTCCTTGTTTAGGCTGACTGGGGAGATTTTTATTGCACCAAGTATTAAAAGGCTTTGCTGGAGTGGAGAGAGGCAGCAGCAGTCATTAGAGCCACTCACTAAATTATTTATTTGGCTAAAAAGTGAAATCTGATCTTGCTTGCCTGACCTGCCAGGAGGTAAAAGCATTGTTTTGTTTGGTTTGGGTTTTTTTTAACTCTGTGAACAAGAAATAGAAGTTTAAATGATATTCTTTTAAGTTATTCATTTACACAGAGGAGGAAGTTAGTTACAAGTGCTGGCAGAAGAATTGTGATGCATTGTGATTCTAGCAGAGAGCAGTTTAAGGAACCCTGAAAATCCATAGACATTTTGATGTAATGCACTGATCTGGATCACAAATTCTGTGATAATTAAAGTCATTTAAGCACTTTGATTTTTAAAAAAATCAGTAATTCTTCAGACAGCAGCATGGAAACATTCATCCTTCTGGTTTGCACTGCTATTTTCATGTCAGCTCCAGTGCTGAAATCCACAGTTGTTCTCTTTTCCCTCTCAAATGCTCCAAAGGCACATTACTCCTCGGAAATGGCAGCTTATAGCATTTTCTAATTGCTTTCAAAGCCACTGAGTTATGGCAGCATATTAAACAACTGGCACTTAAAAGCTGGTGATCTCTTACATAAAAATATTAGCCCAGATATTTCTCCGTGAAGGCTTTTCTGCACATGCCGGGTTTTTTTTAAGGCTGGTTTCAGACCCTGTGGTAAACAAACATTCTAATGGAGCTGTTGGAAACCCCTTCAAAAAAGGAATCCCAGCCCTGGACGTGCTGTGGGCGACGCTCAGCCCTGATTAAAAACTGCAACAAACGCTGCGCCTGTGTTATTTCCACAAGGAAATTCAGGAGGGAACTCTGCCTACAACTCTGCTTTACTTTAGGTTTTGATCTGCTTCCGTCTCCACACGTGTCTCCCATGTTTGTAGAAGGAGTGTTCGGGGTTTTGCTTCGGGATGGAGCGTTTGGGGTTTTTCACTCGGGCTCATTGAAGGACTTTGCTGCCAGGGACGAGATAGGCGGAACGGGCAGAAGGGCGGATCATTCCCGGCATGATCCCTGGCAGCCCCAGCTCTGCCTTCCCCTGCCCCTCCTGGCACCAGGCTGTGCCACAGCTGCTCGGGGACAAACTTGTGGTAAGGTGCACATCTCTCATCATCTCCTCTTCCCTTCCCTCTCCTTTCCCTGCTTCGCGCTCTGCGTTTGTAGAGATGTTTGCAGCACCCACTTCTCACTGAGGAAAACTTCCTGGGCTCTGCGGGGTGGATGGAAAGGGGTTGATGGTGCAAAATAATAAACCCGGGATGCGATCTTGAGCTCTGGAGAGCTCTGGCTCAGCAGGTTTCAGCCAGGAGAGCGAGCGGGGAGTCAGCAGGCACAGCCCAGGGTTGTGTTATTGGCACTGCACCTCCGTCTCTTCTCCCTGAGCTGGATTTCCCCCTCTCTGGGGCAGTGTTGCAGGTTCTGTCAATATTTCTTCTGTGAACAGGATCTGAGGCATTTTCTGCCCGTAAAAGCCTGAGTATACACAAGGAAGTTGGGATCATGGTACCCCGTGGGCTCTGAGAAAGGCTTTGCCTGAGTGCTTGTCCTTTACCCTTCTCTTGTTTTCTCTGAAATCAATAGATCAGATCAAAGATCCCTCCCTGCCTTGCCCTGTGCCTCTCATCCTCAGAGCTGCCGCTTTTCAGCTCTGCTACACCTGGACTGCAAATGACAATAATGGGAGTCCGTGGGGATCACCCAGACCTGCTGGGAGCCTTAATTAAATGTTATCAGATCCGTATGGATGCTCCAGCTTTAACCCTTGCAGTGCAGAATTCTTTTTGCCTTTCCCTCCGAATTCGGGAGATCAGCAGCCCGTTGCTAGGAACAGCTCCTGCTTTAGTGGTTTAGTTGGGGTTAAAAGCCTCTTCAGCCAGGATTTTAGGTAAGACAAAGGTAAGAGGTTGGCTGGGAGTTCCTCCTTGCAGAGCTTCTGAAGGAGATATCACAAGGCTGCCCTTCAACACTGGACTGTTTGCTTTTCGCTGCGAGTGGAGATGGGGAAGCTGATACAATAATTTGCATCTTTTTGCTCAGCAGATAAAAATTCAGGAGGGGAATCAGACAGAATATTATATTTGGGGCAAAAATTAATGACTCAAGGCATTTCCTCAGCATGTAAGGTCCTGGCTTTGCTTACAGACAGAACAAAAAGTTCTATATCCTGCAAGAATTAAAGACAGGAGTCTTCCAGCCTCCACCTTAATGCAGTTTTTGGGTGTTTCTGCCCACAGGATTCTTGATGCAAAAGCTTAAAATAATGTAGGGCTACTTCTCAGATCCTGTTTTGAAAACAGAGTCATTTGGGATGGGGTAAAGAGGGATCTTTAAGGCTCCAGCCTTGGTTTTCAGAGGATGTGCAAAGTTTGATTTGTAATTTGGTGCATTCAGACATTACTGGCATTAAAATGTAGCAGCGATACCTGCCTGGGGAAAGGCAAGAACTGGGTTTATTACTTATCACCGATGCTGGGCTGTGCTGGAAGCCCTCATTTCTTAAAATCTGTTCCCAGCTGGCAGTGTGAGGCCCTGAGAAGGTGATGTGGAGCCTGTTTGGATTGCTGCTGTGTTTCAGGCATACACTCCGTGCTCAGTGAGCGGCACAGCCGCGTAATTGACTCTCAGTTTGGTGTAAGACCCCATTTCTTGCTGTCAAACTTTTGTCTTACATGATCCACCGACCCCCACCTGTAACACACAGTCCAGTGACTCTGTTGGAACGTTCTTTGCCCTCAGGTGAACAATCAGAATAATGTTCTACATAAACCTGTTGGAGAACCTGAAGGTTTATATCAGCAGCCGCCCGCCGCTCGTGGTCTTTATGATCAGCGTGAGCGCCATGGCCATTGCCTTCCTGACACTGGGCTACTTCTTCAAAATCAAGGAGATCAAATCACCAGAAATGACAGAGGTACGTGCAAAAAGTGGGGGTATTAATTTGGAAAATATGCCTGAAGTTAATTAACGGGGGTTTTTTCCCCTCATAGAGAGCACAGAGTTGTGTGGGGGATTGTCTTCGTTTTACCTTCAGAAGGGCTGTTGGGGTGAATGTTGGTCTTGTTTTATATCAAGGATGAGGCCAAATCATGTCATGGATGTTCCCTGCTGTGGCTAGGAACCTTTCTGTTTGTTATTTAGGGTCACTTAGCTGGTATGGGGAACTTCTTACCTCAGCACTGTGCTGTAATGAGGGAAACCTCAGCAGAAGCCGCTCACCCCGGAGTGTGGTGAGAACAGACCGAGTTTCCAGCTTCCTTCCTAGTCCAGGGGAGGGAGCTGGGACTGAACCCATCTGACTGCTACAAACAACTTTCCTGTTGCTGAGCCAGCCCTGGTGGTGTCTGTGTTGCTCTGTGAGCCGTGTGATTTTTGTTCAATGACCTGGAACCGGGCGAGGCGTGCGCTCCCTCATCTGCTTGAAATCTCCCCCTTTGTTTTAAGGACTGGAATACTTTCCTCCTGAGGTTTAATGATTTGGACTTCTGTATATCTGAGAATGAAACCTTAAAGCACCTCCTCAACGACACCACAACTCCAGAGAGCACCGTGACCAGCGGGCAGGCCAGGTCTTCCACGCAGTCCCCACAGACCCTCGAGGACTCCGGTCCCATCAACATCTCTGTCACCATCACGCTGACCCTGGACCCTCTCAGGCCTTTTGGGGGATACTCTCGCAATGTCACACACCTAAGCTCCACAATTTTTGGGCACCAGATTGGACTGTCAGGTAGGCAAGGCTGGGCCTTTTTAAAATTCAGGTTACAGGTGGCTTTTAGAGGTTTTTTCTAACCTTTCACAGAGGGGATTGGCTTCAAACAGAACTAAGTAGGTTTAGATTAAGTATTAGGAAGAAATTCTTTATTGTGAGGGTGGTGAGTACTCAGAGAAGCTGTGGCTGCCGCATCCCTGGAAGTGTCCAAGGCAAGCTTGGACAGGACTTGGAGCAGCTTGGGGTAGTGGGAGGTGTCCCTGCCCATGGCAGGGGAGTGAAACAAGACAGTTTTTAAGGTCCCTTCCAACCCAAACCATTCCATGATTCTAAATAATTCTATGATTTGAATAACTATATAATAAAATTAAAATTCACCAGCTTGTTATGGGTGAGATGAATCTTATGCACAGAACACAAATGTGTTCCCAGATTTATTGTGAGTTTATTCCTGTATGGAGCCCTTCACTGTTTGTTAGAGGAACTTTTCCTTGCGTTCAGAATGGAAAAGAACCTGCAGGTGTGCCAAGATTAGGCTTTGCAGTTTGAAATTATTAACCTAATGACAATGGAAGGTCATTTTTAAGCCAGCAAAATTCCAGACAGTGACTCTCTTCAGTTTTGCCTTGATCTATCAAGTCCTCAACTGACATTTCAAATGTGACATAGATGCAGTAGAGAGTATTATGTTGTCTAAAAAATTCTAGTTTATCTAAAATGCATAAATGAATCAGCTTTAATATCACAAACAGCACCAGATAAGATGATTATGGTTTGTGTGGTGTGCAGAGACCAATCTGCTCTCTGGCTGCCTGCCAGGAAGTTTTGACAGGAGTTCGTAGAGAATTAATAAAATTGATAATAGAACCTCACAGTATTTTAGCTTTCAGCCAGAATGGCATTTTATAATAAGGTTGAATGTCTTGAACCTGTGGAGAGCTGCAAATGTGCATTACTGTATTTTCTGTTGTTATTTTGTTGCTGCTTTAAGAGCTACCAAATGCAAGTTCCATTTGCAGCAGCCTGGGTTTATTTTCAGCTTGAATTTCTCCACATGGAGTTATCATACATGAATTAGTGTGCAGTTCAGTATCTACTGATTCCTTTTTCTCTGCACAAGTATCTCCAATCTGAAAAGGGAGAATCAGAAAAAACAAATGTAGAACAAAGTTCTTAGGAGGAGAAAGGCTTTTCTAATAAAGCTCTCTGAGCATGCATGAATTCACTTATAGAGAGTTTTTAATTTCTGAAAGCAGCCTGATGACCCCAGTTCTGGGATGGGAGAGATTAAAAGGAGCAGCAGCTGGGGGATTTTATAGTTTGTTTTAGGTTTTAACTTCCTTTTTGCCCTCTTTGTTGCCCGTAAAGATCCGGGATGACTCCGAAGGGTGATGCTTCCTGCCTTAGTCATTTGCGTGTTCTCCTTATCCCAGTGATTGTTGCTCAGATACTTTTGTGAACCAAAACCCAGCTTTCCTTGTCTCTCTCTCAAAGGCAGAGAATCCCACGAGGAAATAAACATCACCTTCACCCTGCCAGCTGCCTGGAACTCGGATGACTGTGTCCTGCACGGCCACTGCGAGCAGGTTGTGTTCACCACCTGCATGACCGTGACAGCAGCCAGCAGTGTTTTCCCAGTCACAGTGTAAGTGCATTGGGAGCTCTCCCCCGTGGGCTGCTTCCTGGCTCATTAATTCCTCTGAGTTGTTAGTTCCTCATAAAAATTCCTGTTCTTCATGGAAATTGTGTCCTTGCACTCCTTCCCCCACGGTAAAACATTTGTCTCGAAACCTCTGCTGTCGTTGAGATTTTTCTGAGGATGTTTTAAACTCCTGCCTTTCAACCGTGATTTAAACTTCACTGGGAACAGAAGAATCCGTGGAAATTTAAGGGATTTACCCCATCACTGAGTTTCAGAGATGAGATTTGACACTAAGGTTCTTACCCTCTTCCCTGCAGAGAGATGAGCACGAGGCAAACGCTGCTTTGCCTTCACCAAAACATCTTCCCTTTGCCTTCTCTGGATTCCCTGCCACTGTTCCATCCAACCTGGGAAGCCTTAGGAAAACCAGTGTTTTTCCAATTAAGCTGTGGGATGTTGGCTCAGTGCAACAACATGCACTTAAATTCTAATTTTAGTGTAGCAATCGTGTGGTTTTTAATAGACCCTTTCGGTTAAACTTTGGGGTTTTGTTGTTGCTTTGGAGGGCCCAAACTAAACCCATGTTTTGAGAAGAAAAGTTGTCTTGGTTGAAGATGGAAAATGCAATTCAGGGTGCTGATCATTTCTGTTTTGTTGCAGTCAGCCACCACACTGTGTTCCTGAAACCTACAGCAATGCTACTCTGTGGTACAAGATCTTCACCACGGCGAGGGACTCGAACACGAAATATGCCCAGGATTACAACCCCTTCTGGTGTTACAAAGGAGCAATTGGGAAAGTCTACCATGCTTTAAATCCCAAACTAACTGTTATCGTTCCAGATGTAAGTGCTGGGCTGTTCCTCTGGTATTTTCAGTCAATGCTTAGCTCTGCTTTCATTCAGTATGGTTCCTGAAATTGTCATTTTTGCTGCTGGTTTATTGTGTGGTGCAAGGGCTGAGAATGCTCCACCCCAGTGGGTTTGATGATCTTCATCCATGTGCCTCACAGCTCTTAATAACCACCATTTATATTTTGAGATCATTTCTCAAAAGCCTCTGCCAGTATTTGGAAAAATATCTCTAACAGATTTTTAACACAAGAAACATTTTGTGCCACAATTAGGAATCACTTCCATTGCTGTGTAAAGGGGAGAGAGCTGATTCCTGAAGTAATTTCTGGGTTGATCTGGTAATTACTGCTTTAATATCAAATGCCAAGCCAGTAAATGGTTTCAATTTGCTTTTCTGTGTGCAGGATGATCGCTCCCTCATAAACCTGCATCTCATGCACACCAGTTACTTCCTCTTCGTGATGGTGATCACAATGTTCTGCTATGCAGTCATTAAAGGCAGACCGAGCAAACTGAGGCAAAGCAACACAGAGTTCTGCTCTGAAAAGGTGAGTGTGTGGTAACAAAATATTGACTCTGATAAGGAAACAGAGAAAAGCTCCTTTTGGACACAGGACAGACGGGTTTTTCTTGTCCCCGGAGATGGGGATTGAATTGCCTTTCAAAGAGACGTGGGTGTTTCATTGTGGACAGTGCAGGTGGGGGTACAAAATCCACACAAGTGCTTTGGAGATCCTCAAAATGAGATTTCTCTCCCCCAGAAATGGATTATTGCGGCTCAGGAAGTGCTGGGCTGGGGCTCTTCTGCCATAATTCTGGTGTTACTTGAACTGTTCTGTGTGAAGCAATGAGTAGGTGGCATTGAATCGTTTTATTTCTCTTTTACCACAACAGACTGAAAGCTTTGAGTAAAACATGATACATAATTCTAAGGGTTGTTCATCAGAATTAAGTTAAAAACAAAGCTGTTGAAACAGTCATTGGTTGTTAATCAGAATTAAGTTAAAACCAGTAACGCAGCTGTTGAAAGAGTCATTGTTCAATACTGCCTTGGGGACCTGCAGTTTGCCTGGAGGATTAAATACGAATATATTTAATTGAGAAGTAGGTAGCCAGTGTTGGCACCTTTTGATCTTAATGATATTTTGTGGTGTAAGCTGGTTTGGGGTGGGTTTTATGTTGGGGGTTTTTTGTGGGTTTTTTTTGGTTTTTTGGGGTTTGTTTGGTTTGGTTTGGTTTTTTTGTTGTTGTTGTTTTTTGTTTGTTTGGGGGATTTTGTTTGTTTTTTGTTTGTTTGTTTGTTCATTTTTTGGGGTTTTTTCGGTTTTGGGTGGTTTGGGACTTTTATTCTATTGATTTTTGCAAAGTGCAAAACACCTTCAGACTCGCTTTGATTCCCTTTCCAAGTCAGACTTTCCAAGCTGCTTTGAAAAGTCAAGGACAGCTCTGCCAGCTGCACAGAGATAAGTCATATCACTGTTACAGGATTAAGAATTTGCCTTTAATTAAATATTTTCTCTCTCTTTGTTTTTTTTTCCAGGTTGCTTTGTCAGAAGCCTAAAAGTCCCCCCGCTCCTTGTCCCGAGAGCGACCGAAACCATTGCCTGCTGAACCCAGCCTGGGTCTTAACACTCTGTGAATCCATTACCTTGCAACGTTGGTTTATTCCAACCAAAGACATTTCAAAGTGCCTGTAATTGATTTGTACATATTTATAAAAGCAGGATATCCCGAGCAGGTCCGAGGAGTTGGGCTTGGCCCGGCGCGGCGCGGCCGGAGCCCTCCGGCCCTTCCCTGGGGACACCCCAGTGCTGGTGTCCATAACTCCAGTGAAAAGGCTCCACAGAGGCAGAGCCAGAGATTTTTGTCTCGCTGCACCTGGGCAGGTGAAGATGCCTTTGCAAGTGTCGCAAAGCAACCAAGAGATGTTTGGTTTTTTTGCCCAATCTGTACAGTGTGTTTGAACCAAGTATGCACCTTTGATATAATCCTGCATTTCCAAAGCCACCAAGCTACGACATGAATTCAATGTGTGTTTGTGTGGCCTAATACTTTATTCCATTTGCTCCTTGCTTGCAAGAAAAGGTATCAACATTTTAGATTTTTTTTTTCTTTTGGAAGAAAAAAAAATACATATTCACATTTTAATAGTGCTGTATTTAGGACAAACTTGTGCTTTTATTCATAGTAAAAAAAATTAAGAAGTGAAGTCCCATTTTAAAATGTTACTTACTGAAAAGAACTGTTTGGTTTTTTTGTTTTGGTTTGGGTTTTTTGATTTGGTTTTTTTTTTGGTTTTTCATTTTGCTTGCTGAATGCCAGAGAACCAGTCAGCACAGAGACTTATCTGGAAAACTTTTCCACTTGGCCTCCCAGCCCCAGCCCTCCAGCCAGGATTGTGTGTCTCTGCTGCAGAGCAGCTTTCTGTAAGCTATTTTTTCCTTTTCTTCTTCTTTCTAGAAAGTGAAACTTAATAAAAAGCTGTATTGTATTAGCAGCCTGCTGGGGCTCTGCACAGCCTTGGGCAAGTGCAAATAGTGAAAGGAGAGGAAATCCCAGACTTGGTTACAGAGCTTCGCTCTGGGACTGTGCTCGCAGCTCTGAGGGCAGCTGGCGGTGCCACTGCTGAGCTCTGTCCCACTAAATTGCCAGTGAATGCTGTCCCCTCAGGGGAACACGGCCCCGAGAGTGGGGCTGTTGTGAGGAAGGTCAAAGAAACCACCCAGTGAAACCCTTTCTGCTCTCTGTGTCCATTCTTCAGTCAGAGATTTCATTCCGTGCGTTTCTCCCGTCCCCATTCTGCCTTTTGCTGGTTTTTCTTCCTGGCTCCTTCTCGAGCAGCCTCCTGAATTTCAGGGGTCAGGCTCTCCCTGCAGACATTTCCACCACTGCTTCTGAAATCTCACTGGTTGCCTTAATTGACTTTTCATCTTCTCTCCCAGCTTTCTCATCAGGTGGTGTGACAGCTCTGCATTCATTCATTCATTTATTCCCACAGGCTTTTTTCCCTCCTCCTTTTGCTCCAAACTCCACAGAAGAAGAAAGCCAAGTGAGAATCTCACAGTCTCAGTGATGCTGGCATAAAATTCCCAGTTTATTCCCTCCAGACACTGCTCCTGGTCTGTGTGTGTTGGGACTTCAGTAAGTTCACGAGTCTTAAGAGTGTTTGAACAGTCACAGTTTCCTTCAGAACATGTTTCCTCCTCGAATTTCAGTTCCTTAAGTGGGATTAACTGACTTGTTTTCCTCCAGGGAATGTTAAGGCAAAGCTTTAGAGGTGGCCTGGTTTGAAGTTTAGGGATAAAAAGAAGCTTCCAGTTTTCTCCTGCTGCTGCTATGGGCTGATGCTGCTTGCCTGGGGTGAGGCAGGGAAGTGAAAGAGGCCGAGAGCTTCTCCTGAGCTGGCCCTAAAGCCCAGCCTGAGCTGGTCCTGAATCACACAAGCCCAGCCTGCTGTGTTAGTCCTCACTCCAAGAGTTGCCTCCGAGGGTGGCAGGAGGAGGAGATGGATTGGGAGAGAGGGGTGGTTCAAATCCTGGGAATACCCAAACCCCACCCCCCAGCAGCTGAGTCCTTCAGGAAAGCAAAGAAAATCCTTTCAACAAATTCCAACTCCAAAATGTCCCAACTGGAATTTGGGCTGTTGGGGAAAACATTTGGGAATGAAAGGAGCCTGCTTGAAGACTCTCCCAATTTCTGCACCCCCCCAGGAATATTAAAGATTGTGACCCACAAATGCAAAAGGGAAAACGTTGGACAGTTGGATTTTTTGGCCTTAGTTCATCCCTTTGCCCCCCTGGATTGCAGCAGGGAGGTGCAGGGTGTCCCAGCAGGCCCGAGTGCTGGAATGCTGAGGAATGTTGGATTGTTCCCAGGCGATGTACAAAGTTAAATGCAGCCAAACAGAAGAGTTAAAACTTTAAATATTAAAGTTCGGATCATATTGATCTTTCCTTTTTTTGTTTTCTTTTTTCTTTTTAACTATGACTTGAATCAGTTTTGATTCTATTTGTACGTGTTTTCTTGTTCTTAGAAAGCTGCCATTTTCTTTCTTTTTTTTTTTTTTTTGCATTTTCTTTGGCATTACATAGAAAATCTGAGCCTTGGTTTCAACCCTCTGCAGGTGATTGTAGGGTTCAAGATGGTTTTTTTTGTTTGGTTTGGTTTTCTTACATTTCACTTGTCTTGTTGCATGATGGTTAATAGCTGATTTGGAAATGACATTTCTCTCCTAGATTAATTTTTGTGTTTGTAAGATGTGCATATATTGCTTTGCAGAATAAAAACTATGAAGTTTATCCTTGTTGTCGTCATTTCCACAGCCCGGTGGCTGCAGAGCTTTCAGAAATCATCCAAAATCGTGAGGAAATCAGGGAAAAATCTGCAGTAAAAGGAAATTTCAACCCTTTTGTGTGCCCAAGGTGTAAGTGAGCACTTTATGTAGATTTTTTTTTTTCCTTTGGTTTGGGGTGTAGGGAATGAGAAATGGGAAAATTGTGATCCAAACCCATCTCTGCTGTTGTGATGCCTGTTCCAACCTGGTGGGAATGAGAGCATCCCTTAAAAGCAAATCTGTGACATAGTTTTATTGCTTTTACTGAGAATTAGGAGACAAAAGTGATTTTTATTTAATTTTTTTTTTTACCCATCCCTTTGGTATGGCTCTGAAATGCCTGCCTGGAATGAGGAGTGACAAATAAATCATTTTTGGCCTGAATTCTGCCCCTCAGCCAGCAGAGAGGAAAAGAAAGGCAGCGGAACACATCCTTTTATTAAACAAACTCCCTTCCATAACCAGCAGCAGTTGTTTGGCAAGGCTTTGTTCAAAGAGTTTCACACAGAATTCCTTGGAGAAAATCCTGGTTTCGGGGAGTTACACTTGGATAAACTGGGGAGAAAACCCTGAGCAAATCAATTTATGATCGAATTTGGTTGGTTCTGAGGTAAAAGGTGAACAATCCTGCCCGGACCCTTTCCCAAGCCTTTTCCACAGGGAAAGTTGCTGTAACATCGTGCCACAGCCTCAAGTAAGGTTTTTCCAAAGCTTCCTCGTGGCTCTGGCTATAAAAGCAGCTCAAAGTTGGTGTTTTAAGGGGGTTTGTTAACAAACTGCACATAAGGGCAAGGAAAAACCTAAATAAAGGTTGCTCATCCGGCAAAAACCCACACGTTCTGTGCTGGAAATCAGATTCCAGCCAACCTCAGCAGCGTGCTGGAGATTGGGATGGGAGCTGCCATCTGCCAGCAGGGATGGAATTCCTTTCAGCAGCTGCTTTGTGCCAAATATTTGGGTTTTACAGCAAAGCAGTGCTGAAAATCAGCACCGACAGGGAAACTGCTGCAGCTCTTCTGTGGGAAATGAAAGAGTTTCAATGAAATGTTGCTCTCCAGTGCTTCCCCTGAATGAGTGTGACAGCAGCTGCTGGAATTTGGGTTGTAAATTCTCCTTTTCCCTCCAGCACTCATCAAAACTTTGCCGGTGATGAATTGCCTGGCAGGGAGAAAATCAATCTGGAGGCAGAACCCCGTGTTTCTGTTTAACTCCTGTGACTCGTTTGTCTGCTGTCACCAAGATTTGGATTCCTGAGCCCCAGCAGTGTCCTGGAAGATGCTCAGGAGCTGCACGCACAAAGGATCCATTGTGGATCCTTTTCTGGCAGATTTTCCAAACTTTCTGGATGCACTCTGTGGCCTGACCTTGAGGTGTCTGTGACCCCCGGGCTGGAAATGGCTCAGCTACCAAAACAAGGAGCCAGCTGGGAGCTGCCTGGCTTTGGATCTTGCTCCAGCACCATTCCTGAGTTACCCCGTCCCTCAGAGGCTCCCCACAGCTCCAGGCCCCTCTCTGTGCCTTTCTCTGGGTTACTGGGACAGCTTGGTTTGTATTTCTCCTTTTTTAAAGGGCTTTTACAGCCCTGCTGTCACCTTCAAACTTCATCCCACGGGCCATCGCAGCTGCTGCAGGCTCTGTCCTGCCCTGCAAGGCTTCCTGGCAGAACCAACATTCCCTCCTGAAGATGTTTCTTTGCAGGGTGTTAAAGAAAATGTTGGGATCTAAGCACGGATTTCCCTGGGCTGCCTCTTTTTTTGTAGCTCCTTGCAACAGGATTCGTGCGCCTCGATGGGATAAATGATAAGATTCAGTCTGTAGTGACAAAAAGCTACAGAGAGCAGCTTTTTTTAATGTTTGTGAGTAAGAAATGTCACGATTCCATGGCGTTTGTCCTTTGAAAGGACGCCTGCTGGGAATATTCCAGCAAGAAGGGGTTTTACAGTGAGGAGGGGGGCAAAATATTCCCTGTGGTCATGGGATCATCACACCACGGAGTTGTTTTGTCTGTGGGGAAAGGATGAGAGCCCAGGAGCAGCTCAGGTGGGGTGAGGGACTGAAAAACAGGGGTGTTTGTGGACAAAACTGTCACCTAGCAGGCACAAATGGCAAAAAAAGGTGATTATGGGGGGTAAGGGCTCGCTGTGGGGCTCACGGCAATGGATGTGCCCCTAAATTTGAGCCTCTCCCTCCTGAGAGCCTGGATTTGTTACTTAAAGCTCAGGGAATGGGGGAAATCAGCTTAAAAACGCACATTTCCAAAAGGAAACCCTCAGAGAGATCCCAGGCAACGCAGGTGAGCTGAAAGCGCCGGGATGTGAGGAGACACCGACCGCGGATCTGGGGCAGGGAGGGAAGCCCGAACCTCCCGCAAGGAAAGGATTTGTGGGGCTGGGGCAAACTGAGGAATGTCGGTGGGGAAGGGGGAGCTGTGTCCTGAGGGGGCTCGGGGGGGCTGGAGGAGAAGTCCGGAGGGGCTTCAGAGGGTGTGGAAAGGGGAGGATGGAGGGGCTGGAGTGGGAATCCCTGAGCGGGGATCCCTGAGGGGGACAGAGGGGCTTGCAGCAGGAATCCCTGAGCGGGGATCCCTGAGGACAGAGAGGCTGGAACGAGGATCCCTGAGCGGGTTTCCTGCCGACGGAGAGGCTCGACGGGGATTTCTGAGCAGGGATCCCTGTGGACAGAGAGGCTGGAAGAGAATTCCCCTGGATAGAGGGTCTGCAATGGGGTCCCGGAGCAGGGGATCCCGGCAGACAGAGGGACTGTGGGATGATCCTGAAGCGAGGATCCCTGAGGATGGAGGGGCTGGAGGGGGAATCCCTGCGGACAGAGGGTGCGGAGGGGGATCCCTAAAGGGGAATCCCTGAACGGGAACCCCGGCAGGGATTCCTGAGAATGGAGGGGCTGGAGGGGCATCTCGGAGCAGGGATTCCTGAGGGGGGACCCCTGAGCGGGGATCCCTGAGGATGGAGGGGCTGGAAGGCGATCCTGGAGAGGAAATCCTGCCGGACAGAGCATCTGGAGCGGGATCCCTGCGATCCGAGTGGGGTCCTTAACTGGATGTCCCCGCTCGGGTGTCCCTGTCCGGCGTGTCCCTGTGCTGGTGTCCCTGTGCGAGTGTATTCGTTGTCCGTATCCTGGGGGTCCCCGCTCGGGTATCCCTGTCCGGGTGTCCCCGGGGTCCCTGCTCGGGTGTCGCTGTCCGGGTGTCCCCGGTGTCCCCGCTCGAGTGTCGCTGTCCGGGTGTCCCCGGTGTCCCGCTCGGGTGTCCCTGTCCGGGGTGTCCCTGTGCTGGTGTCCCTGTGCGAGTGTATTCGTTGTCCGTATCCTGGGGGTCCCCGCTCGGGTATCCCTGTCCGGGTGTCCCCGGGGTCCCTGCTCGGGTGTCGCTGTCCGGGTGTCCCCGGTGTCCCGCTCGGGTGTCCCTGTCCGGGTGTCCCCTCTGTCCCCGCCGGGCACCGCTGGGTGGCGGCACGAGGCCGCCCTTTCCCCCGAGCGGGACCGGACTCATGGAAGGGGTGAAAACTCCCTCGCACGGCAGCGGTTTCCATCCCGAGGTGCCCGAGGGGTTCCCGACTCCGGGTGATGTTCGGGCTCTGTTGGGGAAAGCCTGACGAGTGAGTTTGTTTTTCCCAGGTCTCGCTTCCAGGCAGGGAAAGGGAAGAGCAGGAGATTTGTAAGGAATAAGTTGGGTTTGTGAATCCCCGCCGTGGAAGCCCAGCGTGGCGAGCACAAGGCTGAGCGAGCAAAGGTCAGAGCAATCGGACAAACCTTTTCCTGCTATCAATTAAAGGAGGAATTCCAGAGGATTTGCTTCTCTCTATTGTGGCAACCATAAAGCTCAGGCCCCCACCCCGGGTCTGATGCTGGTTCTGTAGCAAGCACAAGGTCTGCCTGAATTCAGAATTAATATCAGCAGCGATATTTGGGGTAGAAAGGTGCTGATTCCACGATGATGGCAGCAAGATTTCACCGTTTCCTGCCCAGGACGCAGCTCCTGACCCTAACTTTGCCCTGAAGGCAACGGGAATTAGGCGGCCAATTGTTCTTTGGGAGATTCGAGATTTCCCACCCCTCCTCCTTTATTTAAAGCCACAATTCCCGTCTTTCCCGGCCTTGATGGATGCGGGAACTCCTCTCCTTCCTCCCTTTGCTTTGAAACTGCTGCTGCCGGGCGGCGAGGCAAAGTCCCGGTGCTGTAATTATTCATGGCACTCCATCGTGCATGGATAACGCGGTTTGTAGGAAACCTCCCTGGATCACGGGAGAGCTCCCGGCAGCGCCTGGCCCGGGAATGCCGCTCCCACAGGGATGCTCTGCCATCACCAGGGTGACACCGCCCGCATTCTGCGTGCAGAAGGGATGCAGACTGCCACGGAGGAGTTTTCCAGGGGAGATTCCCTCCCCTCAGGCGTTCCCCGGAAGGGACTGGAGCAAACAAGAGGCTGTGGGGTGAGGGAAGCCGACACGCGGTGCCCGGCACGTCCTCACAGCCTGGCACGGCTGGGGGCTGGCAGGGACCCTGGTGACAGCGACAGCAGCTGAAAGGCGCTCTGCTGGAGCTGAGGGGCAGCAGGGAGGAGCCCCCGGCACCCAGGGAGGGCAGCAGGGAGGAGCCCCCGGCACCCAGGGAGGGCAGCAGGGAGGAGCCCCCGGCACCCAGGGAGGGCAGCAGGGAGGAGCCCCCGGCACCCAGGGAGGGCAGCAGGGAGGAGCCCCCGGCACCCAGGGAGGGCAGCAGGGAGGAGCCCCCGGCACCCAGGGAGGGCAGCAGGGAGGAGCCCCCGGCACCCAGGGAGGGCAGCAGGGAGGAGCCCCCGGCACCCAGGGAGGGCAGCAGGGAGGAGCCCCCGGCACCCAGGGAGGGCAGCAGGGAGGAGCCCCCGGCACCCAGGGAGGGCAGCAGGGAGGAGCCCCCGGCACCCAGGGAGGGCAGCAGGGAGGAGCCCCCGGCACCCAGGGAGGGCAGCAGGGAGGAGCCCCCGGCACCCAGGGAGGGCAGCAGGGAGGAGCCCCCGGCACCCAGGGAGGGCAGCAGGGAGGAGCCCCCGGCACCCAGGGAGGGCAGCAGGGAGGAGCCCCCGGCACCCAGGGAGGGCAGCAGGGAGGAGCCCCCGGCACCCAGGGAGGGCAGCAGGGAGGAGCCCCCGGCACCCAGGGAGGGCAGCAGGGAGGAGCCCCCGGCACCCAGGGATGGGAGCAGGGAGGAGCCCCCGGCACCCAGGGAGGGCAGCAGGGAGGAGCCCCCGGCATCGAGGGATGGGAGCAGGGAGGAGCCCCCGGCACCCAGGGAGGGCAGCAGGGAGGAGCCCCCGGCATCGAGGGATGGGAGCAGGGAGGAGCCCCCGGCACCCAGGGAGGGCAGCAGGGAGGAGCCCCCGGCATCGAGGGATGGGAGCAGGGAGGAGCCCCCGGCACCCAGGGAGGGCAGCAGGGAGGAGCCCCCGGCACCCAGGGATTGCCGGAGCTCAGCCCGCCGGGACTCGCCCGCCTTTGTTCGCCTGGGCTCGCTGAGCAGGCGGGGGCAACACAGCGCAGCCCTTGGAATGGCTGCCCTGACACAGCCGGGATCCTTCGGGAAGCACTTCCACGCGCCTGAGAACCGGGATCTGGGCAGATCTGTGGGAAACCGGAGGGCTGAGAGCGCACGAATGACACGGCCTGGGGCGGAGGTGCTGCTGCTGCGGCAGCGACAGCCTCGAGTCGTTCGTGGCATTGCAGCTGCAGAAAGAGAGAAATTTGAGCTGAACTTTAGAGCTGTCCCAAAAATGAAGTCCAGGCCACCATTCCCGGTGGGATGGGGTGGAGAGTTCCTGGCAGGAGCTCCCTGGTGCAGGGTTGCTACTCCCCTTCCCTGCCATCTGCTGCTGTCACCTCCCCTGAGTCCCCCGAGTCCTGCTGGCGCTGTGCTGATCTGGGAATATTTCAGTCATGGGATCGGAGCTCCCAGGCATGGGGAGCATTGTCCTTTGGGGCTGACAGGGATGGGGACAGGCTGGGTGGGGCTCTGCTGAGCTGCTGCCTCTGAACAGGATCAGGGTTTGAGATGAAAATCTCACTGAAACCGACATTCCTGGTGGGGTTGAATCCCTCTTTTTGTGGTTTACACCCTCCTTTGAGCAGGAGGTGTGTGATGCTCCCAGTGCTCTCTGCGCGAGTCCCACGCTGTGACCTCGGTGGGGTCAGAAGCTCGTGGCCCTCGAGGACAGCACATCTCTGCTATTTTTGGCCAGATTGTCCTGGGAGCAGCTTGCAGATGTTGATGTTGTTGGAAGCACAGGGCTTCCCGGAGCTGGCTGGGACAGCCCAGGAGAGGCAGCGGGGTCCTGCTGGAGAGACTTCTCTGCTGGGGGCTGTGTCCTCTGGGGCTTTAATAATGCTGCTGCCTCCTCCTCTTCCTCCTCCTTCTCCTTCTCCTCCTCCTTCTCCTTCTCCTTCTCCTTCTCCTTCTCCTTCTCCTTCTCCTTCTCCCTCTCCTTCCTCCTCTCCTCCTCCTT
>WEIT01034454.1:140346-209757 GCA_013389985.1 Dryoscopus gambensis
CGCATCCCCCCCAAACCCCTTTGTGCATCCCCCCAAACCCCTCCTGCGTCCTCTCCACCCTCCTGTGCCCCCCTTGTGCCCCCCCAGCCTCGCCACCCCCCCTTTGCATGCAGCCCCCGGGCTGCGGGAGCCGCTGGCCATGGGCACGAAGCAGACCAAGGGCTGCCAGCCGGGCAGCGCCGGGGAGAGCCCCCCGGGCCACCACCGCAAGAAGGCGGCCCCCAGGGAAAGGGGCGATTTCCTCGCTTCCCTCGTGGCCAAGTCCGGCGAGAAGTTCGGGAAGGGCGCTGGCGGCAGCTCGCCCCCGTACCACCGGCGGATCTGCATGATCCAGGACATGCTGCTGCTGGTCAAGCAGGGCAAGCAGGAGGAGGCCACCGAGCTGCTGAAGAACCTGCGGCAGGTGAGGATGGGCGGGTTCCTGCGGTGAGGGGAGAAAGTGTGGGAGCCACCCGTCCTGCTTCGGAAAGCCCAAAGAGGGGCCACGCTCCGCTTGTGCGGGTCTGACTCGCGTGGCGGAATTTTGGGGAAGTGGCAGAGGAGCTGCGGGGTGGGCACGGCGGCAGAGAGGGGGAAATACCCCCGGGGAGGTGCTGTGCCTTCTCTGCAGCGAGGAAACCCTGCCGGCTGCGTTTCTGCTCCTTGCCTGCCTCGCTGGCGCTGATGGCTCTGGGATTTGCAGCCTGCTCAAGGTGGTTCCCACTCAACTTTCCAAAAGTTTGGCGTTTCGAGCAGCTCCGTAAAAGCGCCGAGGCAACTGGAGCTGGCAGCTTTTGAGAATCAGCTCTTTTCCTCCTGGCTCAGGAGCACCAACAGTTGGCAGCGTTGCTTTTTTATCTTGTTTGGGGGGTTTTTTTGACGCAACCATCGCGTGGTGGAGTTTTGCTGGTGTTGACCGGGAGAAACGAGACGCTCTGGGGGAGCGGGGAATTAATTGTAGGGGAGCCCGAGACCTTTCTCCTAGAAAAATCTGTTTGAGCCGGGCATTAGCTTGGGAAGCAACAGGACGGAAAGTTGCTGTGAGCAAACAGAGAAGGCAAATTAGCATTTAATCTTTGCTGCTGATAAAAAACACCCGAGTGCTGGGCGTTTTCGAGGCTCTGGGGTGCGCAGGGCTTTGGGGAACGGCGCGTTTTCCATGCAAACCCAAACCCAAAACTTCCAGCTCGGGTTCTCTCGCCCAGCCGCTCGGTGTAACCAGTTCTGCCACCCGTGGAAAAGTTGCTCAGATCTCTGCTGGGCATCGGGAGCCGCTTTCTTGCCCTGTGGTCTGTCCGTGGGAAAGCACAGCTGGTCCAGTCTGGTTTTCTTTTGGGATTTTGTGTTTGGGGTTTGCTGTTAGCATTTTCCCCCCCGCCTCATTTTCAGGTCCAGGTAACGTTTTCGCCAGTGGATGTGTTGTTTGGGGCACATCCCTAATCCATTTAGCCCGCTTCCATTTATCCCTCTGCCCAGCAGGTTTAGGATTATCTTTGGAGCAGCCTAGCTGAGAAATCGGAACAGTTTCATGTGATTTGTGGGGTGGTTTTTTATGGAAAACTCTCATCACTTTCAACTTTGGGATAAAATTATCTTCCTGAGGTGAACGCGCCGCCTCTTGGGGAGTTGGGGGCACAGTTCCTTGGGACAAAGAACTCTCCATTTGGGATCTGTGTGGCTGTGGGGGTAGAGCTGGGCAGCAGGTCAGAGCCCAAATGTTGCACCCTCTCAGCCACGCCAAATCTTTATCGCTGCTGCAGCCCGTTGGAGCTGGCAGAAGGGCAGGGGCTAATTTTAGAGGGTGTTTATCTCAAACACCTCCCCAGAAAAATAAACCTTGGGGCCTGGGAAGTGCCACGAATCGCTCTCAAGTTCTCCCTGGCTCCAGACTGGTTTTTCTCAGGTCTGTCCTCACCCTCTGATAGTGCAGAGAGAGGGAGCTGGGCTGTGTCGCCGTGGATGCCCTAATGACAAACCTGACCACGGGGAAACCCTCTCATCTCTCTGGAGAGGGGGAAGGAAAAGCTAAAAATTCACCTTGAACTGCTGGGGGAAGTGAGGAACCTGTTAGAGTCAGGTACATCTCTGGCAGTGAGCGTCTCTGAAGAGCTTGCTCTGATAAAATAAATCTTCGAGTGTCAAAATAGAGAACGCTTTGTCCCAGATACTGTAATAGACTCCAAGCAGGTTTTTAATGAGGTGGTTTTATTCCCTGCCTCCAGGGAGGGAATGTGGGATGCCCCACTGAACAAATCCTGGCTGCTGCGTGGTTTTCCAGCAGCTGGGTTTGGGGAGGGGATGTTTTAGGGGGGCATCAGTGGCTCCAAGGGGCCACTTGGGTTGTTCCCACTCCAGCAGGAGCCGTCCAGAGCTGAGCTCTTGGAATGTTTCACCCTGAAAATGAGGATTTGAGTGGGAGGATGAGCTTCCCCCTGTGGAAAGGGGTGGAGGGATGAGCCTGGTGAGGCAGAGATTTTTTTTCCCTGAGCCATTTTTAGGGTGTCTGTGGCTGCTCCGTGTAGTTGCTGCTGTAAAACTGAGGGTTTTCCAGCAAAATCGGGCTTTCCCAGCAAACCCAGTGACCTGGTGCCCAGCTCTCAGCTGAGATTTGTTGAAATCCCAGGCATTTAGGTCACTGGGAGCCTTCCCACTGACTTCAGCGGGCTCTGAGGCCAGCCCAGCGTGCTGCTCAGGGGTGAGTGACAGCATCCCTGCCTTTGGAGGGGCTCCATCATTTTGTTTTTGGAGCAGGATGAGCACATGGCCAGAGCTGAAAATCGCTGTCTTTTCGGGTCTCCGTGCCATGACATCCTGCAAGAAAAGGTTTGGGGGGCTTTTACCTGCCTGCTCCCACAAAAGCTGTGTGTGATAATCAGGGCAGGGCTGCAATCCCATATTTTAAACCCTAACCCAGCCCCTCCACTGGCACTGGCATCCACTGTGGCCTTTAGGATTTCACCCAATTTATCCATCCTTCTCCCTCCCCTGAGCTGGGAGCGATGCTGTTTTCCTTCCAGGCTCCTGTAAGGATTAATCTGTGCTCCTGGGAACGCCTGGAGGTCGCAAACAACTCTAAAATACTGAGCTAGAAAGTGAATTTATTTTGTTTAAAACGATAAAAAGCACGAACAGCAGACAGACTTTCCTTCCTCTGAGAGGTCAACAGTGCTCTCTGGTGTGGAGGCAATTTGATCCCGCTGCCTGCCCTCAAAATAACACTCCTGTGCTTCCTCCTGCCAGCAGCCATTCCGAAGGGTTTGTGCTCCTCTGGCACAGCCAGGCTGATTTAACATCGAGCTCCTGGGACACAGATATTCATTTCTTTCTCCTTCTTTCTGCTCTGGAGCCCAAACCCCACGCTGCAAAATTCCAACCCCCCAAATCCCAACAAGAGCCCACTGCTCTCCTTGGCTGAGGTGTTCTCCCCTGAGCCATCCCCACGGTGCTGCAGGGAGGGTGATTTTGGCACTTAAGTGCAGTGAAAAGACACTAAAATAATTCATATTTGACTGAGGATGGAGTTCAGGCTTGCTGGTCACCTGGAGGGAGCCGCTGGAAGTAATTCCTGCACGGAATAACTTGGAATTTATCTGTATGAAGTGACTTCCTGGGTTTACCTGGCAGCATCTTCTCTGCTTTCCAACAAGGAGCTGCTGCAGGGAGAGGCTAAAGAATGGATTCATTCAGCGTGTCCAGCACTTGGGCCATGGGAATCCACTCTCAGCCCCTTCACTCCATCCAGGTGGGAGAATTCCAGCCCCACTATTCCCAGTTCCACCAGTTGCAGAGCAGGAGAGGTTTTAACCTTACAGAGCATGGCACTTCTATTCTTACTCTTTTTCCCCCTGCATACTCTCGAGTTTCAGGGCTTGAGGCAGCCAAGCGCTGTCAGTATATTAAATTCTGGGAGTGTCTCTCCTGCTGGGGAGAGGATTTGTAAAACAAAGCGTGTTTTCCTCCTCCCTGCTGCCAAACAGGATCACTTTTCCCAAGTGAAACGGGGAAGCGCTTCCCAGCACATTACGTTGCACTCCAGGAATTTGCCATTGGTTATGGCTCGACGTGGAGCTTTCTCTGCTGCTCTGGGGGCCGGTGGGAGAGGGGAGGAGGAGGAATCCAGCAGATCTGAGCATCCTCTGCACAGGGCAGGTGAGCAGCAGTTCCAGGAATTAAATGAGGAAAGGGGGGAAAGGAAGCGAAGTGTGGCGATAAATCCCTGGGGGCTGAAGCCACGTGAGGGGGTCCAAGGTGGGATGAGAAGGTCCGAGGTGAGGCAGAGCTGCAGCACTCGGAAGGTGGATTCCCTGCCATGCCAGCCTGGGGTGGTCAAAGCGGGACAGGTGGGCAGTGCTGGGGTGTGGAGGGCAGGGGAGAGGGGTCAGGGCCCCAAATGGGCAAAAAAAACACCACCAAAAAAATCCCATCTGCAGGAAGGGGCCGGGAGCAAACCAGCTCTGTGCCCACTGAGCCGGGCAGGCCCTGTGGCAGCCCCCTCCTGGCTGGGATCCAGCCCGTGGTCCCCGTGGTTCATCCCACAAACACCCCACAAACTGCTGTGGGTGCAGGTGTGCCCCCGCCCCATCCGAGGCCGAGCCCTGGATTTTCCAGCCAGAGGCTGTGGGGAACGAGGCACGGCCCGAGCAGGGCCTGGGAACTGTGTGGCACAGGGATGTTTAATTAATTAATGACGGGTGTCTTCGTGGTGAGAGGGGGGCTTGACCAGTGGGAATGGTAAAACACCAAAAATTGTCCTCTTTTACCGATGGAGACAGCTCACTTTGGGCTCCTCTGACTTCCATGAGACACAAGGGCTGCATGGAAAAATTAAAAAGGCTCGTGGCTGGACTGGGCCACCACTCTGTGCTTGCTCCTGGCCCTGGAGCAGCACTCCCAGGGAACCCATCCTGTGTTCCAGGAACGCTGGAGGAGCTCAGTGCTCTGTGTTTGCCCCACAAGTGAATTCCTGATCCCTCCTCCTGAGGGCTCAGGCCTGCTGATGCACCAGAGGTGACCCAGCTTGGGGTCTCTGGGCTCCTCCCAGCCAGCAGAAGACAGGGATGAAGAGTTTTGCAGGATTGGGATTGTTTTCCCTCACGTGAGGGAGGGTCCTGCCCTGGCTGCAGCGCCGGGCACCGCAGGGTGGAAGTTGGGAAACGCTGCTCCGAGCGGGGTGGCTTTGGGGTGAGCACTCATTTCCTCTGCCCCAAGCTGCTGATGAAACCCCACTGCTGCTCCCCACTGTTCCTTTTAACCCTTCAGCTGCTGGAGGTGTTAACAACAAACACTCCTGGCAGTGGTGGGGCGTTTCCTGCCCCAAACGGGGTCTCTGGCGTTCCCTCCGTGCTCCCAAACCCTGCCCTGCTGTGAGATGCTCCATCTCAGCATCTCTGCCTGCTTCCCACGCCGCTGTGGGATCTGCAGGTGGATGTGTCCTGTGCCTGCTTGTCCAGGCAGCCTTGGGTGTGATGAACCCCCTGCAAGGCGGCTGCTGCTGCTCCTGTGTGTCTTTGAGGGGAGAGGAAGGCTGGGAGAGGAGGGATGGGATATAAAGTGGGGGCCGGGCTGGGTTAGGCCGGGCTGGGTTGGGCTGGGCTGTGTGCTGTGGGCATCTGGAGCAGAGTTTCAGGTCGTGCCTGTGCCCTCGCTGCAGACAGAAATCTCCGAGCTGGCAGAAGTTCCTGGTTGTTGTTACACTCAGCCCCTGCTCAGCACTTTCTCTGTTTATATAATTGCAGGAATGTCTTTTTTTTTCCCTTCCAGGCTTAGCTGCTTTCACACCTGAAGTGAAATGCAGCAGCTCGGGGCTCCGGCCCTGCAGACAGCCTGGAGTGCACCTTTTTTTATTATATTTTTTTTTGTCCTCTTTTCCTTTTTTTCTTGCTCCAGGCTGTGAAAGCCGGCAGCGGGAGGATGTCTCCTGTCCCTGGCAGCGCGGGGTGTGACGGCTGCGGGGGCAGAGCCCTCCCCGCACATCCCAGCGCTGGCATCTGGGCCCCGGGGGGCAGCCCCGGGGGTGATGCACCTGAAATTCAGTGTATTGGAGCTTCAGGGTTTGATGTGTTGGGGGATTTGTGGCTGCGGGCTGCTCTTAGCTAAGGGAGGTGGTTGTTAATATTTATTTTGTTCTCCTGCAAGGGATGGGGAGTTTCTTTAGTATTCAGCATCTTCAGGCCCTGGCCAAAAGCCTAATATGATTTAATGCCTGATTCCATTTCTCTTTCTGTGTGCGTGCGCCTCAGCCTCCTTCTCTTTCACATTTTGGAGGAAAGATCACTGCGTGGTGAATTTAATCTTGTCTCTAAAAGAAAAAGCAAATTGTCCTTTCCATTCCTCTCCAAGCCGAAGGTTTTAGCTCCAATTACTCCTGCCTCTGACCTTGCTGCTTGGAGAGCAGGAGCTGCTCGGAGCTTTCCAGCGTTCTCAGATCTTTTCAAGACTCTTTATCTTTCAGACTTCGTGCCTTTCAAAGTCAGAGGCACTTCCTTTGTGCAAGGCTTTGAGCTTCACCAGCTCTGGAGAGAGCCGAGGGGAGGGAGCTGCCTTCCTCCTCCTCGTGCCTTTGGGAATCTCAGTGGATACCTCATTCCTTAGGGCCTCTTTAGATCCTCCCAGAGTTCTGGCTGGCCTGCTTTGCAGAGCAGGACTCGGGTTTGATATTGCCGGGGGAATTTCTTTACGAGATGTTTCTGCGTTTTTCCAGTGGTTCCGAAATCCCTGGTGGCCCACGGAGGTTTTCCTCGAGGTCTGCTCCTCCCCAGCTCTGGATCCTGCTGCTGGCTGCTGATTTCAGTCCCTTCATGTCCCCTCTGCCTGTGGGATTGGTTTCTGAGCAGCTTTCCAGGCCTGTCCCTGCTCCCACTGGCGCTGCCCTTTCCCGTGCAGCACAGGGATTGCATTTGGAGGAGATTTCAGTGAGGCGCTGCCCAACAGGAACATTAATTCCAATTCCAACAGCACCTGTGTTGGAATGGAGGTTGGGTAATGAAAGGAGAGGCCAGCCTGGAGCAG
Organism: Dryoscopus gambensis; assembly: GCA_013389985.1. Classification (NCBI taxonomy): domain Eukaryota; kingdom Metazoa; phylum Chordata; class Aves; order Passeriformes; family Malaconotidae; genus Dryoscopus; species Dryoscopus gambensis. The sequence goes on from WEIT01034454.1 coordinate 147,334, forward strand.
GAGCCTGGAGCGTGCGGGTTTTTTGGAGGATGGGGATTTGTGTGCTGGGTTTTTCAGCTCCTTGCTTTCTTTTTAGCCGCAGAAAGTGAGGAAGTGGGTATTAGGGACAGGACCTGCAGCTCTGTGGGAGGTGAAGCTCTGTTTTCTACCCCGCAGCACGCAAAACACACCGAGGTGAGCGAGCTCTGCCTGTCTCTTCCTCCCGCTCCAAGGACGAGCTTGGAAAACACGGCACTAAAACTTCCTTGAGTGGTTCCTGTGCCTCCATCTCTCCTTGTGCAGAGATTCCCTGGGTTCTCCTGATGGAAAGGCACAGGGCTTTGAGCCAGTCTGTGCCTGGGAGCCCCAGTCCCATGGCCGGGAAATTCCCAGAGCTGCCTCTTCCCCTGTCCCAGGGGATGCTTAAGCTGAGCCCACTCCAGGGCTGGGAGTATTTCATTCCTGCTTTGCTCTGCGGGGCTGCTCCTTCACCCCCACCCTCCCCAAGGCCGGGATCTTGGCTCAGCAGTGAAATCCCAGCAGGGGAAAGCAAAGGCTGCTGAGGAAGGAGAGCGGCCTGCGGTGGGAAATGGTTGTTTTGGCCGGGGATGTGCTGAGGGTTTTTCCTGGGACACCTCTGTCCCCGTTCCCACGGAGCACAGAGCTCCTTGTGGGGACTGGTTGGGGATTTGGGGCATCCCCACGTGCGGTGGGAACTGGAATATGGGAGGTGGGGGGGTTTGGACCTCGATAAAAGAGCCCCAATTCCCTGCACGAGGGGTGAATCCAACCTGCTGCAGCCTCTGCCCCACGTCTGGTTGGTGTTGAACAAACCCCAAGCCCTAGTTCAGCCCGAGCTCCCCAAAATCAGGGCGGTGGAGCCCAAATCTCTGCAGAAACAGGACTCAAACCTGCCCAAACAGCCCCAAAGCCTTGGTTCACCCTGGAATCCCCCCAGATATTTCCGTTTATCCATCGATTTGGATACAATGCTCTCTGTTCCAGGGCTGGAAGAAGAAAGGACTGGGGGGAAATCTTGCTCCCAAATGTCTCTGTGGGCTTCCTGGGCTTGCAGAGAAGCATTTTGGGAGGAGAGTGTGAACTACCTACACCCACGACCTACACCTAGCCAAAATCATCCAGGATTGGATTAAATCTTGATTTAAGCAGCCGTTTTTGTGTTTAGAATTTTTTGGGGGGGTTATTCTGTAAGAAAGAGGATGTTTTCCTGTTTGGTTGTAAAAAGCTGCTCCTGCTTGGTGTAATTGGATGCTTCCTTTTCCGAGGAGGGAGTCTGGTGTATCTGGGGACATTTATTTAGGCAGCTGTGGCCGGGTGAGGAACATTGTGTGTTTTTATTCTAGTGGGAAATGGTGAATTTGGGGTTTACAGGACTGATTGGTCCTTTTGCATCTCTGGCTCGAGTTACAGGGACATGAAAGCAAGTTGAAAGAGCAGAAAAGTGGTTTTGAATGTTTTTTGATCAGTTAATAAACTCAAAATATGCTGGATAAAACAGCAGACAAGGGAAATGTCTCAAAACAGATTTTGCATTTAAAGCTGGTTGATTCATTAAGTGGAGAATTAATTGTGCATCGTGAATTACACTTCTGGTCACTGTAATTACAGATCTTGCTCTCTGAGGTTGTGATTTTACTTGCAGGTTGGAAAATGTGCATTTCTCCTTTGCACCCTTGATTTTTTCATCGACTTGCTGGAATTCGGTGTTAAACTGGACTAAGGGAATCAAAATCATTCAGGTTGGAAAAGATCATGGAGTCCAACCTTTGAATTAACTGAAATTAAGATGTTTTCTTTGTCCGTGTGAGTAGAACCAGACCCTCCCGAAAGCTGTGTTTGTTCACTCTTTTCTGGTTGTGTTTTTATCAGTGACTTCCCTAAAACCATTGGCAGCTGTGTCCTGCCTACCTGGGCTAGCAGGAGCTGTTTAAAATTAAATAAATAATAAAATTTTAGAATTAAAGCCTGACCAGAGGTTGGCGTCACCTAAAATTGCTGGTTTGAAATCTGGGTGGTTTAAAGTGAACCGATTTAACATTTAAAGCTATTTTGTAGAGCAGCATTAATTGAATTTTAATGTCACTGGATTGAATCCTTGGGCAGCCCATTCATTAATTCTTCTTTGGCAAGTTTGGGCATGCCCTGGTCACTTTGAGGAGCCCAAACCCTTTACTTTCGGGTTTCTCTGGAGAGACTGAGCCAGCTGAGAGGATCCCACCTCCAATTTGGAGGCACATGCCAAGGTGGATCCCCATAGGAGCATCCAAATCCCCTGGGGCCAGACAGGGAAGTCGCTATGAAAACTCTTCTACAAAGATTTTATTTTCCGACCAAAGTACCAAACACCGGATTGAAAAATCTGATGCTGCAAATCCAAGCACACAAACGTGGCATAAAACATGGGAAAGGCTTCATTCCTTCCCTTAATCCCCACTCTGACTTCCCTTGGTTGATCTAAGTCAGGGGCGAGGTTCCCAGTTCCCTGTGATGTAGAGCACAGCACTGACTGGGTCTCAGGATGGGAAATAGGAGGCTTTTGAGCCACCCTGAGAAATTTTGGGATGGTTTGCCCATGCTGATGGTCTCATCCATTCCCTTCCCCATTTTTCTGGGGGTGTTTTGAGGGGAAAGCCTCCTCTCAGCAGTTCCCTTCCCTGGGCCGCCTTCCTCTCCTCCAGTGGCCAAAATCGATGTCTCGCTGTGTGTGTGCCACTCCCAAGGGGTCAGGCTGTTTAATGGGATCACAGAGAGCCTGCCCAGCACAGCTGGACTGCGAGTGGTGGCTTTGGAGGGGAATTCAGAGCATTCAGCAGCTCCCTGGTGGTTGCAGGTGTGGAGCTGCTCCTGCTGCCCCCACGGAGTTTGAGACTCTGCTTTTCATCCTCTCTTTGTTAGAGGTGGAACTCTTAATCAGGTACCCCAAAACCATGGAGTATCACTGGGGTGGGTGATGCAAACAGGCTGCCGTGGCTTCAGGCTGACAGAGGGGAGGTTTAGATGGGATATTGGGCAGGAATTCCTCCCCGAGAGGGTGGGGAGGCCCTGGCACAGGGTGCCCAGAGAAGCTGCGGCTGCCCCATCCCTGGAAGTTTCCAAGGCCTGGGTGGAGCACCCTGGTCTGTGGAAGGTGTCCCTGCCCATGGCAGGGGGTGAAATGAGATGAATTTTAAGGTCCCTTCCAACCCAAACCAGCTTTTGCACAGATTTGTGGATTTGGGAAGGGGAAAAGCTGTCTCAGCTGGACGTGCACAACATCTGCTCTCCCACATCTCCTTTTTCAGGATAAAAACCCAGTCCTCTCCATGGCATTCTTCTCTCTTGCCTCGTTGCTGCAGAACAAAGCTGTCAGCAGCTCCAAGAGCTGCCAGGCCTCCAGGTTTTCCTGGATTTTAGGATGTCTGCATCCCTGTAAAGGCCCTGGGTGCCTCATAAACAACACGGGCCGTGGGTGTGCGGCATCCGGCCCGGCCCTGCTCCCACGTGGGGACCAGCTGCTGGAACTGTACCACTTCCAGGCAGGAATTCCTGGCATTTCTTGGCAGGGGAGGAATGTCCCAAAGTTGTCTTTCCAGTCCATGGCACTGGGCATTCAGTGGCAAGGCTGAAGTGCAAAACAGGAACAGCTCAGGCAGTTTCCCTGAGCTCCTGCTCTCTGTGCACAGTGTGGTTTTCCCTCTGTTTTCCTTCCCACCCTGGTGCTGTCCAGAGGAGGAGGAGGAGGATGGAGAAGATGGCACAGTGCAGGTGACAAGGTCAGCCTTGCACCAGGGCAAGTTTTGGCTCTGATAAACTTCTCTATCCTTTTTTTAGATGGAAAGCAGCTCTTGGATGAGATGAACTCCCTGAAACACGGTGAGGAACCTCTGCTTGGGGTGCTTTCATCTCTTGCCCATCAGCTGCTGTTCTCCACCAACACAACGAAAATAAATCAGCCAAACTCCTCTCCTGAAAGCAAGTGAATCAGCCAAACTCCTTTTCTGAAAGATCTTTTAAAAAAGAAATCTTTTAGCGTTGCCACATTGTATAAATCAACTTTATTTTCCACAAGGACTCGTGTTTGCTTGTGTGCCCTCCCTTTGGAGGAGGGCAAAAACAGAGGGGCCTGGAATATTCCCAAAGGCAGGAGCACGGTGCCATTCCCACAGGCTGAGATCATTCCATGGATTGCAGGAGGATGGGAACGACACATGCAAAACCCTGGTGGGACCCAGCACTGACCAAGCTCCATCCCCGGATGTTTCAGCTCTGACTGACCCATCCCAGAGCCAGCAGGATGCTGCTTATCCCACCAGAGAAATGCTGGAATCGCCCTCCCAGGAGGGATTGAAGGGATGTGTGGGTGTGGGGTTTAGAGATGGGATAGTGGTCGGACTCGAGGTTTTCCACCCTAAATAATTCCAGGATTCTTTACCAGGGAAAAGCTTCTGTACTCCTCGTTTTCCAGAAGGAAAGGAGGAGCAGAAAGGCTGAGCATCCCCCTGGCAAAGGGGAAGGGAAGCAGGGAATTCCCAGCAACGGGAACGAAGTGCACAGAAGTGGCAGAGCCACGAGTAGGGCTCTGAGCAGCTGCTCCTTATCTCTTCCCGAGCAGGCACATCGGGGAAGATCAAGTAAAAAGGGAAAAGATAACCCAGATTGAGTCTGCGTGGCAGCCTGGCTCTCAGAGAGAGGTTTTTCCAACCTATTTCCTTGTTAGTGGGGATTTTGGATGAGCCTGTGGGATCTTCAGAGGAAACCAAGGTTTTTCTTCTTGTTTCATGCCGTGCAAAAGGGAATCTACCTTCCTGGCATGAATTTCTGGCATTTCTTGGCTCGGGAAGAAGGTGTCACTGTGTGCTAAATGCCACCCCAGGGCTCACCCACATCTCGTGTGTGTGGGGCTGGAGGTGTCTGATTCACCACCCACCAGTGGCTCCTCCACTGTAAAACCAGCTCAAACCCAGTCATGTTTTAATGATATTGAAATCAGCTGCTCGTGGCCATTTGAGGAATTCCAGCCCGGGGCTGTGGAGGTCTCGGTGGGACCAGAGCAGGGCAGGGCAGGGAAGGCTCAGCACAATGAGCTCATCTTGGCTTTTCCCCTCGCTCAGCTCATCATCCCACCTCAGGTTTCAGGGATTATTCAGCCCCGTGGTTGGGTCTGGGCAAGGAGATTAAGGCGTTTCTGTGCCCTGAAAGCTTCTGGGCTTCTCCTTCCTCTGCTGTTCACTTCAGGAGGAGCTGCTGGTGTGAAAAATATCGGTGCTGGCTGTTTCGGAGTTGGAAAAGAAATGTTCTGGGCTCGTCGTGCTGGAACCGGGAGTAGGAGCTGCAGGCCACAGGCTTTGTTCTGGCACCTGTGGGAATATCCTGTGGCCACAGCATTCCATGGGATCCAGTTTGGTGTTCCCAGGAAGGCTCAGCCGCCCACAGGGAAGCACGAGGGATTAGCAGGGTGCTCTGTTACCAGTGCCATTCCAGGCTTCTTCCTGGGGTGGTGTCACACGGTAAGGAATGAAGGGACATGGATGCTCTGCTGATATTCCCACTCTGGAACTGCTCCCTGCCTTGTTCCTGGGGTTTTTTGGTCCTCACCCCGACAGTGAGGGCTGGGTAGAAGCCACTGGTGGAAGGAAACTCCAGCTCCAGGCTGGGAGCCGGGAGAAGGAGAAGCCTCCACAGAGCTCTGCACAGCAGCTGGGACTCAGCAGTGGGAGCAGCAGGTTTTCCACGGAGCCTCTCCTGCAAAGTGAGCTCCAGGCGTGGTTCTCATCACCCAGAGTGGCAGCTCACGGCTCCTTCTCATCCCTCGGGCCGCAGATCCATCACAGGCTGCATTTCCCTGGCAGAAGTCCCTGGGCCAAGGTGTGTTTTGTGTCTCGTCCTGCCTGGCATCCCCGCTGGGAAATGGGAGATCAACAACAGCAATTTAACGGCCCTGGCTGTCAAACAAAGCAGAAATGTTCGGATTTTAGTTTGGGGGGTGGTGGGTTGACACTTTTTATTGCTGAAAACACGATGTGATCCTGCCTGTCCCAGTGGGAGGTGGATGGGGAAGGCAGGAGGGAGGTTCCTGCTTTTCCTTGCCTGGCGTGCAGGTCCTGTGTGGGTTTGGGGCTCGGAGAGGACCCAGACTCTACAAAGAGAGCAGGAGGGACAGAGCACAGCAGAAAAGCTGTGTATTACCTGTGTCTGTGCAGTGAAACCTGGGGTGGATTTCCCTTCTCAGCCAAGCACAGGGGCTCTCAGGCCATTTTTGGGTTAATCTGTCCCATCCCTGGGGCTCGGCACCAGCAGCCGCCACCCTCTGGCCTTTCTGGAGCCCAGTGTGTGGTGAAATGAAGAGCAGGATCCCAATGGCACTCACTGGGAAGGTCTGCTGGCTCTGGGCTGGCTCTCGAGGGCACAGCCTGTGTCCCTGGGATCTCATTCCCTGATTTTGTGCGAAATAAAATGCTTCTTCCACTTCTCCCTTGAGCTGCAGCTCACTCCGGGGTGTCCCAGTCCTTCCCTGGGCCGCTGTGAAGGGGATTGGGTGGAGGAAAAAGAAGTTTTGCTTAACAAAAACCTGCATGAAGTGCTCTGCTAATCCAACCCCCTTGGCCCCAGCGGGATTTAAACATGTGCTCGTAGTTAATCAGGTATTTAAGTGGTTTTCTGACTTGGCAAGCTGGAGAGGAGATATCCCAGAGGAGAAGGAGGAGAGCAGAGCCTCCTGGCTGAAGGTGTTTGGAAATGGGGATGGTGAGGGCAGCAGTGTGGGTTTGGGATGTGGGTTTGACGTGCTGTAACTCAGTTTCTCCTTTTGTTTGGGGGGAGACATCAAAGATGCCAAGAAAGGCAGTGGTTTGGTGAAACAGGGCAAGCTGGGATCTGTTTATCAATAAATACATCCCAGCTGGCAGTGGAGGGCACAGGAAAGGTCCTGCCAGGGGCTGCTGAATTCCAGGACTGGCACCTCCTGGAGAGGAGGGCTCTGCCAGGCACCCAGGGTGAGACCAGAGGGGCTGAAGAAAGGATTTTGAGGGAGATCATCTCCCCTCACCCTTTGAACAGCTGCTTGGGGAACTCCCAGCTGTTTGTGGGGCTGCTCAGGAGAGGTTCTGTGGAGTGTGAGGAAGATTTTCCCTTGGCTCATGGATTTCACCCCAGAGCCGCTGAGCAGGGCGGTTTTCCTGCCTCAGTCTGATTTTCTTGCTGGGTATTTCTGCTGGGGTTGCTCAGGAGGGGCTGCTCTGGGATTTGTCTCCACACGAGCACCCAGCATCGCAGCGCCGATGTTATTATGCAAAGCGTAGGTTGTTTAACCACACACGCTTTTTCTGTATTGATTTGAATCCCATCACAGGAATCTGCTTCCTTAATGGACTTTGTCCATGCTCGAGATTAACTGGGGATGCTGGATTTGCCAATGAAAGCTTTGAAATTCACGTTGTCCATGTTAATTATGTGGGTGATGCTGGCTTCCTTGGGGAAGCCTTTATTTTTATTCCTCTCCTGTTGCTTTGCCTTAACTCAGAAAATGAGTTTGGTGCTGTGGGGTTGGGTTGGTTTTTCTCCTTTGCTGGAATTCCCTTTTAACCATTCGGAAGGTACTGAGCGGTTTCATGGAATAGGCTGTTCCTGAGGATAAATTTTAATGCAAAAAAGGGGTCAGGGAGCTTTTATTTCAATGTTTAGTCCAACCCTACTTCCTCCTCTTTTGCTTTGAGCTAAAATCTCTCTGTATCTTGTTCCCTCTAAGTTTTTACCTTGCAAAATCTCTTAATTCTTGCAGTGATACTGAGCCAGATTCTTGTGCTGAGCAAAGCAAGGCAGCTGTAAGGAGTAATTCTGCTCTCCTTGCTGGTGAAAAACCAGGGATATACCTGGATTTTGGTGTATTCAGGTATTGCTATTGATCCAAACCCATTTTTTTCCCTCTGCTCCTGCAATGGTTTAAATGCCCCCCCCCAAAAAAAAAAAAAGGCTTGGCATGATTTTATGGGAGTCAGCTGCAATTTGTTCACTTAAATTATCTTTTTGTCACGCTCGCATTATTCCACAGCAGCCAGCTTGGAGAGTTAATTGAATATTTGTGCCTCTCAGAGATGCCTTCAATTACTTCCCTGAATAACTCTGGGAGAGGGCTGTGATGAGGAATCACTGATGCTCATTTTCTGTATCAGAAATATCTGGGGTTTTATTCCTGTGCCTATTAAAGGATCCCAGAGCATTCCTGCAGTCTCCCACCCCGAAATTCCATCCCTTTGAAGCAGTTTAGCATCCACTGAGCGCTAACAATGCATCTCTCCATGGCTAATGCAATAATAATCAGCTCAGGGCTTGGAAGTGGACGCAGGCTTTGGACAGCAGTTCTTGGGTTGCAGCCTCTCATTGTGTGAGCAGGAATGGATCGATTTCTTCTGGGTGTTGTGGGCGTGCCAGGAGGCTTCCAGGTGAGGCAGGAACATCGTTATTGATGCTGCAGGCTCTGTGGGATGTACCTGAGAATTTCAGTGCCTGGGGGTGGTGTGGGAGTCTTTCCCTGGGCTGGGCAGAGCTGTGCATCAAAACAAACCCCTCACATAAGTGTGGGCGGTCCCCACCTTGGAATTTTTGGCTGTGCTGATCAATCCCCCAAAATGATGGAGTTCTGTTTTCCATCGTTGGATTGCAAGAGCTCTGCCGGCTGAGGAGGGCAAGGGGGTCCATCAAAAGCAGCATTTTTGAGTGGTTGAAAAAGCAAATGTGTTGTTTCAGGGGAGATTTGTAATTCCTTCTGTGCTTGGCTGTTCTGGGATCACCTGCTCCCGGGAACAGCAGATCAGGATGGGCTCAGAGAGGGTTTTTCACCCGTTGTACATCAGGAGACCCACGTTGGCCTCCTGAAGCCTCTTGTGGTCACAGCTGCCGGGCCAAGACAATAAATCCTGATTCCCTCCTAAGCAGAACCTGCTTTAGAATCCATGGCAGAGCCCGGCAGGTCATGCAGTGTTGTGTTAATTGTGAAGGGAGGGTGATTTGGGGAAGGCGCTGGATTAGAGCAGGGAGGAGTGAGAGGTGAGGGCTCCCAGTCTCTCATTTGCTCTGTTAGACCAGGGCCAGGTCAGGCTGAGCTTTCCTGCATCCTGCATCCCATCGGCCAAACCTCAGCTCCGGGAGGATCCCGTGTCCTCCTGATGTCCCAGGCAGAGGCTCCCTGCCAGCAGCTGGGGACCATCTGGCACAGCTGCAGAGCATCTGTTCTGCGGCCATGCAGGGCTCTCCACAGCCAAATCCTGCTCCTTCCCTTGCTGGGATCTCTTCCTTCTTGCCTTCCAGTTCCCCTGGACTTCCAGGACCTTCATTACCTGTGAGACTCGTGCCCCTTTCGCACGGCTTAACGAGAGTGCCCGGCACACAGAGTCACCCGGGGCAGGACAGAGGGTGGGAGGATGGACAGGCAGCGCCAGCCTCGTTGCCTGTTTGATTCTTTGCTGAGGCTGGGCCACCCTAGCGAGGCTTCTTGGACTCTTTTCCCAGCAGGGATGTGCAGAGCCGGGGTGTGTGGCTCATGGAATGCTGCACGTGCAGGTGGGGGTGAGGAGCAGATTGCACTGAGTGCTTGTGTGCTCAGTGCTGACCCAACAGCTCCCATCAGCTGGAGCTGGGTGTGGGGAGCCTGGTCTGGGATTCCGAGCAGGGAATTGTGTGATTGGAATGCTGCTCTTGTACCAGGAGCTGTTACTTGCTGCAAGCCCAGACACCGGGGCGGTCTCTCACAGGCAGTGGAAATGATGAGGGCGAGTGATTCCTCCCCATCTGACAGTGCCATCCTCTGCTTGGCAATCTCTTCCCCTTTCCTGCAAGGATCCCAGTTCTGCTTTTCTCTTCTTTTTCCCCTGTAAATACTTATTTCAGAGATCTGTGTGTTTACTGCTTGTGAGCACGAGAGCTGCATGCACAAATAAAAGTCTTCAGTGGCCATCAGGCATCTCCTGTCACCTTCCAAGGACAAGAGTTGTCCGAGCCCCGGGTTAGCTCCAAAAAAACCACGGGGGCCTGAAGCAGGTCGTAAAAACCTGATTAATATTGATGGGTGATCAGCTGCAAAACAGATGAGGCTGGTTTTGGCTGGGAGAGTGGGCACGGGAACCACGCAGAGCTCTGTGCTTGCTGCACTGAGAAACAACGGTGGGAGCAGCACGGGAAGGATTTTCCTTCTCCGGTTGCCTCAACACTGAGTGTCTAGGATCAGCTAATTAGAGGGGCTTTTCTTGCAGGTAACTAAGAGAGACAACCTCATCCAGGGACTGAGTCAGCCCAGCTGTCTTAGGGTAGGATGAATCACCGTCCTCATATGAGCTGACAGTAGACTGAGCTTAGGTGACAGCTCTGGCTCCTTCCCTGACAGGAGATAATAGGCAGCCTGTCCTCCAAGTCCATTTCCCAGCAGAGACCTAGAAAGCTTTTGCAAGTGAAAATAAGGGGGTTTTTTTGCAGTTGGGAGCTGGCAGCACAGCGTGGTCGAAGCTGGGGCTGATCCTGGGATCAGGAGTTCCCCCTGCAGCCCTGAGAGCCACGGGGCCACAGAGCAGAAGGGATGACAAATTTGAAGTTCTGCTCCTGAGCTGTGGTTTGGATGCTCCAGGCAGCGTCTGGGATGCTCCAGGAAGCTCTTTGGGCAGACACACAAGGATGGAAACGGCAAATTTGGTTCAATTGGTTATATTTTCTTTTAATGCTTCACTGCAGAGCTGTGAATGGGAGGCCCAGTAGCCAGACCGGGGTTAACAGAGTGGGTGTCATGCAGGGGAGATGCATGAACCTTTCTCTTTGGGTTTTAGCCAGGGAATCTGGGGAGCTCTGGGTGGAGCTGGCTCCCAGGAGCTGAGGGGGTGGGAGGGTGAGCCCTCAGCTGTGCTTTGCTCAAACCCTCCTTGGAGCTGCAGCTTTTTCTGCCTCTTCCCTTCGCAGGAGGACGACTTTGTGGGATCACCCTCCTTGGGAGGGTTCTAAAGAGACTCCGGTGCCTCGGGGCTGAGCCTGCTGGCAGGCTGGGCTGTCACCCGTCCGTCTGGGAGCAGCAGGAAAAGTGACAGGTCCCACCAGGAGCCATCTGGTGCAGGCTCTGCGTGGCCAGCAGGATCCTGGCTCGGGGCTGGAGCCCCAGCTGGAGCCGCAGCCCCAGGCTTGGATGGAAAAGTGGGATGTGGCCAGTTTAGGAGGGATGTAGGAGTGGTTAATTTTTGGTGAGCTCAAGGCAGAGTTGTGTTCGAGGCAGCGGTGGATGGGAATTGTTTGAGTTGTTCACATCAAATCCTGGAGTCACCTTACCCAAACAGCACTTCCAGGCTTTTCCTGGGATCTCTCTGGCTCTGTAAACCAGGAGAGCTGAGGCTAAATCCACTCCTCTGAAGAAGTTTTAGCTGTGGTCCGGCCAAATTCCAGTTGGAGTCATTGCCTTTTCGTGGCAGTAAGAAATAGAAGAGCATTTTTCTGCAGATCTCCTCAGTTGTTTATTATCTGGATGGCAGCATCACATCTCTGCCCATTAATCCATCTCTCCAAGTCTCTCCAGTTCCAGCCTCCTGGAGGGGGTTCAAGCTGCCACCATTTATTATTTGAGTCAGTCTGCCAGGGAAATGTTTGCTCCTTCCCCGAAGCATCGACTCCCTGCTCACTGTGCCCTCGCTCAGGGCTCGAGTGAGCCATTTGTGGCTCCCAAACTGAGATTAACTCTGAGAGAGAAAATACCCCACATGTTTAAACTCTGGTTTTATTCCAGCCTGGTGGGCTGGGACACCAGGAGCAGTTGCTGGTTTGTGTGGAGGCTCCCAGGGTGGTTTTGTGATGCCCCATCCAGATGTGCTGGTCCCATCACAGCTGCCCAGCTGCAGCTGAGCTCCCAAATGCTGCCCGCCCTCCTCAGAGGTGCAAATTTGGGCATCTTTGTGTGGCTGAGGGCTGCTTTTTCCCAAAATGTGTGGGGACAGCATTACCTTTGGAGTGCTTTGCTCTTCTCTCAGCCAGAAATCAGTTCCTGCCTCAAAAAGCTTTTTGGGGAAGAGTAGAAGGAAGTGGTTGGGCTTTTCCTCACAAGGAGTTGAGCAGAAGGACGTGTCCTCCATCCAGAAAAACTCGGGTTTGAGGCACATCCCAGCCGTCTCTCCGAGCTGACCTCCCTCCCCACGCTGACCTCACCTCATGGAATCATCTTTTCCCCAGATAACTCGGAGCCGGATCATGGACGCAGCACTGAATTAATCCTTCCCTTGCGTACAACACTAACCTCCCTGCTCGGGAATTCAGGATGCTGCCCTGAATGCAGTGGACATAAAGGAATTTGGGAAGAGGTGCTGGCCAAAACAGCAGCTCTTGGGATATCTGGGAGCAGCTGTGATGGGGTGTTTTGCACAGGAACCTCATTTGGGCAGCAATAACTCCGTGCTGGTGACAACAACAACAGCAGAAGCTGCTTTCTCAACGCCTCCTCACATGGACCTGCTGCGTCTCCCCCTAATTACAGTTCAGTTTGCAGTGATCAATGGTTTAATAAGCAAAAATGGGCTTGGCTGGGATTGGTTATGGCTCTGTGTGGCTTGGGGGATGCTGGGACTCATGGAAATACAACTTGCAGCTTCCAAAGCCTGGGAGCTGCAGTTTTTGACAGCAGAAAGGAATAAAAGTTGTTTTACCTGGCATGAGGGAAAGATAAGCTGGGGGTGCAGCTCCCAAATGCTTTGCTTAGGTGGTGTTGGTCTGGATATGTCGGAGAGTGGATGGTGAGCTCTGAATTTTGGGGGAAAAAAGGGCTGATTTTGTGGTTGTGCTGCAAACAACGGGCTGGGCACAGCATCCCTTCTGCCCCACCCCTCACTTGGCTTGGGGTTTTCTTTACAAAAATATTTGGGGTTTCTTATGCCTCTCGTGGCTGTGGCTGGGGGATTTCTGTTCCTGGCTGCTGGAGGGAGACTTTACATTTTTCTGCTGGATTTTTTGATACAAATTTCGAATTCGCCCCTCAAAGTGGGGTAGGTGGTTGGATATTTTTGGTGGGTTTAAAAAAAAAAAATAGCTTTACACTGCTAGATTTGCAGAAGACTCCTCCTGTGGAGGCTCAGCTGCTTGGTGGCAGGAAGGTTTCCTTCCAGTGGATAAGGGTGGATGAATGGTTTGTCTTCCAGCTTCCTAAAGCTGGAAACAAATGGGATGGACTGCAGAGAAGCCATGGGTGATTTCTGTTCAAAAATTCCCATTTTTCCTGTCACTACCTGCAGAGATACTCCCATTTTCCTGCCACATGTGGATGAAGCACCCCAGCAGAGTGCAGGGGTTTGGATCCACTCCTGAACACCCCTCAAATCTACCCCGAGACAGTCAGGCCTGGCTCATAAATCCCATCACTTTAAACCCATGTTTATTTGAAATCTGCACTTGCCATCCAGGTAAAACCCCCTGGGAAATGGGAATGTGCTGAAAAAAAGTGACTGGAGCCAGATGCTGGGCGTTTTCTGCAAAGCCAGTGATTGGTGATTTGCTGCTGACAGCACGAACTGGTGTTAAGTTATTAAATTGCAGATGAGCTCATCACTTGGCCTCGAACAAGTTTCAGCCTTGAGAGGCTTTAAAATATTGCATGTGGTGGAAAAGAGACAGTGCTGGTGTGGCAGAGAGGTTGGGGGAGCAGCTGAGGAAGGCATCTGTGCATAAAAAATGTGTGTCCCAGCAGGGAGGAGGGAACGCGCCGTGCGAAGAACGCAAAGTTCTCCCAGGAGAGAGGAGGAGAAATCCTCTGATTTATGAGCTGGGCGTTTTAATTGGAGCTGAGGAGAAAATGGTGAAGAGTTTTGAGATACTTGGAGAGAGGGGGCAAGATGCTGAGCCTGGCTCGACCCTGAGAGGTCCCAGTGAGGTGTCCCAAACCCCCAGCTTGGCCCTTCGGTAGTGCCTGGTGTTTGCCCTGTGACCAAATCCAGCTTTTACCTGATGTTTGCTTAATCCTAATGCTGAGCTTTACCAGACTGGGAAGGTGACATCCATGCTGCTGTTCGGGAGACTGGGAGCTTCCTTCAGGCACCTCCCTGCCCAACTTCTGTTTCTTACTCCTCTTCCAAAGGAGCCCAAGCTCTCTCCACGCTGAGATTAATTCATTTATTTTTTTCAACTTGGCAGAGGCCATAAATCCGTTTGGCCACTTGATTTTTCCAACTGGGCACGTTCGTTCTCAGTGGCTGGGTTGGGTTTTGGGGCCGCTTGGATTTGTTGTTCCGAGGCTTTTTTTTGGTGCTCCCGAGGCAGAGCAGCCTCACACGTGTGTGGTTTTTAAGCGCCTCGGGTCTTTTTTGCCTAAATGACCGGTTTGCAGTCAAAGAGTTGGTGTTAACTCAGGCAGTGCTGCTGCGGGGCTGTTCCTAAAAATACCACGGAAACCAGTGGGATAAACACTTGTCACCTCGTTTGTGGCCTGAGCTGTAATTGCTGTAATGTGAGATCCCTCGGGCTTCTGTGTCTGAAGGCACAGTGGGGACTTTTTTTAAGCGTAGATATTTGTTTTCAACCTGGCTGAAATCGCAGAGCATCGACACCTACAAGCAATGCGCCTTCCCGTGGGGTGTTTGGGGCTGGAGCATCTCTGAGCTCAGCACAAGCTTTAATTTATTGCTGTTTACTTCATTTATTTATTGGCCTGTGTTTGCCACGAGGAAACTCTTTGTGCCGGGCGCCACCAGCTCCGTGGGAAGTAAAAAGGGTGCAAAACTAAATTAAACTAGTATTTGGGTATTATATACACAAATACAGATTTATTTGAGGTAAAGGGAGTGCACTGTGCATAACCCTTCCCCTCCTCATCCCAGTGCACCGATGCATTTCATACAACGCTGAGTTCTCTGCCAAAATTCCTCAAATTATTATGTCTAAGAATTCCAAACCATAGAAAGCAGCCTTGGAGGGGACCTCAGGAGGCCTGGCCCATCCCTAGGGCAGGATCAGCTCCATCTGAACTGCTGCTGACACCACCTTGTCCAGTCCCCACCGGCAGAGCTTCCACCCCTTCCCAGCCAGTCTAACCCAGCATTTGGCTTTTCCCTCCCCTCCAATCCATCCTCCTGTTCCCACTGCTGCAGTTTGAGGCTCATTCTTCCCTCCCTGTGCACAGCAGCCCTAGAGCACATCCACACTGTATTTATTCTCCAGCTGCAGTTCCCCGTGGTGTTCCCTGGGGTCACCTTGGATTTTATCCTGCTGCAAGGGTGTCATGAGCTCAGTGGGTTTATGAGGGTGATCCTGCAGCCCTGAAGCCTCTTTGCAGAGCAGGTGAAGGCCAGGAGTGCAGCTTCCCTCAAGGTGACCCAAGGCGTCCCTTCCTTCTCTCTGTCACCAAAACTGAGGGAAAACCAAAAACTTTCCAACAACATTTTTAGTGGGAGCTGGTGGGGATCCTTTCCTCCTTGGCTCCTCCACCAGTGAGGGCTGATTTTAAGATCCACTGGCTTTTATATCCCATCTAATCCTGCTCCTTTTCCCTGTTTCCTGCAGGATTTAGGGATGGAGTCGACCTCTCTGGATGATGTCCTCTATCGATACGCCAGCTTCCGAAACCTGGTGGATCCCATCACTCACGATCTGATCATCAGCCTGGCAAGATACATCCACTGCCCCAAACCAGTAGGTGCCACGGTCTCCTCATGCTCTGCGGCTGTGCTGGCTTGGGAAACTGGGAATATGGAGCTTCTCCTTGAGTGCCAGGGGAAAATCCTCCCAGTTCGGGGCGAGTTTGGACCAAGGGGATCAGGTTTTGCAGCTGAACAAGTGATATTTGCTAATACTGGTACTCCTTTTGGCTTGTGTGTGGCGTTTTTAAGCTCTTCCTGGCAAGGGATCATCCATGGGTGGATGTTCCGGGAGCAATGGGACCTGCAGGCATCACTCTCCTGTATTTGCTGCTCATAACAGGTCTTTAATTTCCTGTGAGAGTGTCTGAAGGGATGGAGTCATTCACTGCTGCTTCTTGTGGATGTTTTACTCAGTTATAGCCTCCACCCGTGTTTAAAAAAGGAGGGAAATTGCTTTTTTTTTTTAAGCATCTACAGATTTCTTTCATGTCATGAGGCGAAGCCACAACGGTGCTGCTCGGGCTGTGTCTGCCTGGGCTCTGGGGTGAGTCTGACTCTGAAGGGCTTCGTAAAACTCTCTGCACTCAGTAAAATGTGGTGGGAAGGGTGGAGTGGCTGCAGCAGCGTGCAGGGGACACCAGGGACCCACATCTCCATCTCCAGACGCCAAGGATGGCTGTCCCATGTCCTACAGCGTGACATCAAGATGGAGACACACCCCTGTGCTGTGCAGGGATATCCATGGATCCCTTTTCCTGTGGAGAGTAAGATCTTTTCCTTCCTCCTCCCCCCGCCATGAGCTGGGAAAGTGGAGAAACCTCTCGTGCCGGGCGCGTTTCCAGGCAGAGAGGCCCCGTTCCCCTGCTGAGGTTGCCCTTCTCCAGAGCACCGTGACTAAGCTGGTTTCTCCTCCTGAGGGTGAGCCGTGGCCAAGGAGAGCTCTGTATTCCCTATAAAAACACCCCGAGGCCGCTCCTGAGCGTGGAGCTGCTCCACTGCCGAGCTCCTGCTCTCCCTTGTGCCCCTGCAGGTTTCTTCTGGCACCAAAGGCTGTGGAGGAGGCAGTGCCAGGGTAAGCAGGGAGATGGAAAGTCCTCATTCCTCTGCTCAGCCCTGCTGAGGCACATCTGGTCACAGTTCTGGGCTCCTCAGGACAAGAAGAGCTCCTGGAGCCGGGCCAGAGCAGGGGACAAAGAGGATGAAGGGACGGGAGCATCTCTGACCAGGAAAGGCTGAGGGAGCTGGGGCTGTTCAGCCTGGAGAGGAGACGCTGAGAGGGGCCCTCATCCCTGCCTGTCCCTGTCTGCAGGGACACAGCAACGGGACAAGAGGAACGGGCAGGACCTGATGGCCAGGAAACTGATGCCCACCTGAAATTGAGGAAGAACTTCTTCCCTGTGCAGGTGAGAGCTGGAACAGAGACCAGAGAGGGTGTGGAGGCTCCCTTCTTTGGAGATATCCCAAAGCTGTCTGGACACAATCCTGTGCCATGCACTGTGGGATGACCCTGCTGGAGCAGGAAATTTGGTCCTTCCAGCCTGACCATTCTGGGATTCTGTGGTGGGAAAACCCCAAATGAATCAGCACTGAGGCTCTTACTCTGCAGGAGGTGATTTATGGATGCCCTTGGTGCTCTCACCATCCTTTGCACAGCTCAAAGCACCACACCAGGCATGGAGGGATGGATGGAGGGATGGATGAATGATGGATGGATCGGTGGGTGTTGCCTTGGAGAGGGAAGCAGGGGTTGTGCAGGTGACAGAGAACAAGTCCAGCAGCAGCAGGGCTGTGCTGCAGCTCCTCATCAGTGGCTTTGCCTTGCTCAGCTTTGGGTGCCACCAGCTGCGCTTTTCTTTTTGACAGCTGAGGGAAAATTAATTTCATCCCAGTGTTTTGTGGTGGTTTCCTGAGATACTGATGTTCTTCAAGTCCCCAGAAACTTGCATGCTTTAGTCACCAGACTTATTTTCCAGCTTCCAGCCCTCTCTTCCCCCAGACCTATTTCACTTTGACAGAGGCTTGGCACGATGTGTGAGAGCAGGAGAACGCTCAGGGCCAGGAGTGCTGCAGAAGTTTTGGCTTTTGCTCTGCATCCTGTGGCACAAATATACAGAAATAGATAGGCTGAGGCAGCTGGGAGCTTGTCCTTACCCATCCAGAGGTGGATGGGGCTGACCTGGACCCTGGTCCCTGTTAACCTTCTCTTTTAAATACGTCCCTGCTCAGGGTTATGGGGTTTTGCTTCCCTCCTCCCTCCTGGAGAGGCTTTCCTGACTCTCTGTACATTGCTTTTTTCACTCAGCTTCTATTTATACCACCCTCAGCTTAAAGGTGACCTCTTGGTCTCTCCTCTGAGCTAAAATAAAAGTTGAATCGTTTTTCCGAGCCCGGGGTAAACACGGCCTGGTCTGTATGGCCAGGAAAAAGTTGGCCTGGGCTCTCCAGCGTGGCTGGGGCGTTCAGGGGATGCTTATTCCAGCCAGCAAATCCAAACCAGCAGCAAGGCAAGAACTGTAACTTGTGCTGGAGGAGGCTGGAGTGCTGTGAAGGAGAAATTTGGGAGGTGGAAACCGTTTGGGTTGAGTTTTGTGTGGTGGTGCACGGCTGGATTGCGTCTCGCGGGCCCTGCTGAGACCCTGCCTGGCCCAAGTGTCGGGGTGTGAAAGGAGCCAAGGCAAAGCTCTTTTCCAGATCATTTGGAAGTCAGGGGTTGGATTTGGTCCCATCCCTGCTTACAGATGTGTGTGATGCAGCTCAAGCAAACCCAGGTGCTTGAGTGCAGCTCTTGTTCAACCTTTGGGGTTCCTGAGGCCTCGGCAGGGGCAGATTTGCTGTTCAGGAAACTCAGACTGTGCGGGAAGTTTTCCTGCAAGGAAAGGGGGAGATCAAAGGCATCTGAACAGGTGTTTTCTCTCCCATGGCCAGTCTCTTATCCTCCTGCCTCTCTCCAGTGCCAGCCTCATGGAAAATGTTCCTCGGAGAGTGGCTCAGCTCTGAAGCCACCTCCCAAAACCCAGTGCCAGGGGAAGGAATCAGCGGGTGCTGCTGGTGCCCTCAGCCCTCAGGGTGATGTCTGCCTGTCCCCAGGGCCAGGAAGAAGGGACAAAACACCCCAACAAAGCCCTGTGGTGTGGGATGGAGCAGCCAGGACGCCCCAAATCTCCTGCAGCCGCTCCGGTTTCCAGCAGGAAGGAGCCGAAAACACAAACTTTGCGTAGGGAGTGAAGGGCCCCCGTGAAAAATTCACAGCTCTCTGTGCCAGCAGGGATATCTGGCCCTGAACTGTTGGAAAATTAAAGCAATTCCTTTTTTTTCCACAGAGCAAAGCCACGTGTGTGGATGACTGGTGGCCGTGATAGGGAGTGAGTCAGGCTTCCCTCCAGCTTGAGGAGTTGTTGGATTCAGGATAAGCACTGGGGAAAAGGGGAAGGCGGAGCCTTGGGCAAGGCTGGTTTGGGACTCGTGACCTTGGGCTGTTTCACCGCACCCCCTGGGATGTACCTGGAAGCTCCTCCAGGCCCTGGAGGCTGCCCAGAGTGAGATTTTGGCTTTGCTGAGCCCCAGCCTGCTGCCTTCTGCCAAGGAAGGCTTTCCTGCCGGGGAAAGGCTGGCACGGCAGCTTAGCAAAGCCCCGTCCCAAAATCCAGCTCAGCCTGGCCATTCTGCTGGTAGTGCCTGCACCTCGTGGGCAGCAGGACATCAGGTGGAGGATGTGATCCTGTTCAAGCACAGCGGGGTGGATTTGGGCAAATATCTCAATTTAGAAGCTGTGTGCAACAGGGGTCATCATCCTCACCTTCCTCGCTGAAATTCAAGATATATGGGGACAGGGAGAGTTTTTAGAAGCTCTTCTAAGCAGCTGGAGAGTGGAAGCAAAGTGGATTTTGCCCTGGGTGGATGGAAGATCTGTTTTCCTGTGTCATTTGAGCAGTTTTTGTGTGGCCACATCCCTGGCTCTGATATCTTTTCCTGCCTGAGCTCTAAATTGATCAGGTTTGCAGGATGGCTTTAATTCCATGAATTGTCACCCATGAAAACAAGAAAGCATGGGAAAGAAAAGTGGTTACTGTGACCTGGATGGAAGAATCCATTTCTAACCCTCCTTCAGCCCTGTGGGATAAGCACTTAACTTACAAGGGATATTGAGATTTTTATGCCTTGCTTTTTGAAAACATGTTATTTCTGCTGGAGCTAAAATGAGCATTTTTCTTGTTATTTACAATCCCTCTGTGCTGTGTGACTGAAACTGCATTAATAACCCCGGTTTGTGCACCACGACCACCAGCTCAGGGCCTTTATCCCTAAACCAAACCCACAATCCAGCTCCTCTGCCACATATGTGATTATTTGAGCTGGAATTCAAATTATCATTCCAAGTTCCGACATCAAATTCATTTTTCAGCACTATGAGCTGAAATTACGGGTATGAAGTGGTGACACACTGAGGGACACTCCAGCATGGGGTGATCCTGTCAACCCCAGTGAGATTTTTACCTTTCCCTTTTCCTCTGAGGTGCGCAAGGAAAACCCCACAGAGCTCTCAGATTCCAGGGTGCTGTGAGAACACTGAGTATTATTTGCTTTCTGCTTTAAGAAACATCATAAAAGGAGCTGATGGATGACCAAAACCCCTCTAACCCCCCAAATATACGATATAAAAGCAAAGGGGATGATGAGGATTCAACTTAATTCTGTATTAATGGCTCCTTCTGGGTCTTTATTTTTGCTGGTCTTGCTGCAAGTGTGAAGATCCTTCTTTGTGGGTGTTTAGGACATCTGCAGTATGTGAAGAGTAGGAAAAAGGCTGCAAAGCTCAGACCCCACTGAGGGCAGTGAGTTCTTTGCTGACTCAATGCTCTCTGCTCGTCTCTGCTCTGCAAAAAGAGACACACTCCTTCCCTGAAGCTTTTGTGTGAGAGCTGCAGCTGAGCTGAGTGCCTGGGAAATGGGGGAAAATTGCACTTTGCAGGGGTTTCAAGCATTAAAGCTAAAAGGGAATAATGGCAATGGGCTGTGATGGTTCCACTACTGGGAACTCACTGTTTTTTTTGTGTGAAATGGGACCTGAGCCCTGCCTGATCCAAAGCCTGGGGGATGCAAGGAAGCCCCTGGATCCTTGTCCCTCCCAGCCTGAGGAATGTGCTCCCAGCATCCCCATTTCCATGTGAAATTGGAAATGTGACCAGTTAATCACACTCTGATCATAAAATCATTTCGGCTGGAAAAGATTTAAGCTCATCAAGTCCAACCCTCAACCAGCCCAGCGTGGCCAAGGTGACTTTTATCAAACTTTTCATCTTTTTGAGTTGCTTAAGCCCAAAATCTCAACGCCAGCTGGCAGAATTGCCAGGCCCTCTCTTTTCCCAGCTCCCATAATACCAGGACGACCTTTCCCAACCATCTGCAAAGCCCTGGAAATGCCGCAGGGTGGATTTTTATCGGCTCAGAGATGGATCTTTGCAGTGCCTCCCAAATGTCAGGTGCCACAGCATCCAGCGAGGGATGTGCTCAGCTTCCCCTCTTCCTTCCCCAAGAGCGTCCTGGTAACACCAGCTGTGGGTGATGGGCATCACCACTGAGGTTGGATGATTAAATGATTAAAAAGAGGATTAAAAAATGAACCAGTAGCCGGAAAAGATATTTCAGTTACCTGTGGGTGAGGCTGTAGGTCCCCAGTTTGAGTCTTTCCTGAGGACCTTTTCACCTTTCCATGAAAGGGAAGTGACAGACGAAGAACCAGCCACCTCATTAAACAGTACCAACACATTTTATTGATGTTTTCTGCTGCTAATTGGCATTTGAGTCCAGCTCATTTAGGTTTTAATCAGAACATCATTTCCCTCGGAGGAAGGGAGAGGATTGATTCCCTGCCCCTGGCAGGAGGGCAATTTATTTACGTGGTGGGGACCTGTCCTGGGGGCTGGCTGGAAGGGAGAGCTGGCACTTGGAGGGGGGTTTGGAGATCTATTTTTAGCACAGCTCACAGCTGTGGGAACAGTGAGCAGGAAAATGTTCTGCTGGAAGTGTGGATTTGCAGAAATTAGTGGTTCAATAAGGAAACTTTGAGGGGTTTCATGGTTTCCTCTCTGTTGCTAAACCTCTGCCGATGGGTGAGGAATTGATTGTGGCCACATCTGAGCCGGTTCAGGCAGCAAAGGCTCCTCACCGTCTGCCCAGGGGTGTGAAAGAAGTTTTAATAAATATTATCACCCAATCTGAGCAGGTTTGGGGCTACAATCAGCCCGTGTTTCAGCCCTGACCACTGAAAGCTGGCAGTGCCCAGGGTACATTCGGATTTTGCTGCTCTCCTGCAGCATCTGGGGGAAGGGGTGGAGCTGGTGCCATGTCCAGAGGGGAGCTGGGGCCGTGTCCCGAGGCTCTGCCCCAAATCCTGCCTTTGCCCCGTGCCGTGGGCTTGAAGAAAAATCCAAAACCCCCCAAATTTCAGCTTCTTTGCTGGGTACCACGGCCAGGCTTTGCAGGGGGGTTCAGAGGTGCTGAACTTTGCAGGATGAGCTGTAAGCTCTGAGGATAAAGCACTGGGACTTCCAGCAGCCCTTTCCTGGCTGCTCCCTCGAGCCCTGAGGAGGAGTGAAGGGCACTGTCAGCATTGCACAGCCTCACAGGGAGAAGCAAAGCCTGGATTTGGGAAGGGCTGTGCACAACGCTGCACTCCAAACACCTCTGGGGCTTGGAAGCACTCCCGTTTCTAGGGCTAATCCTGGAATTTGAAGAGTTCCTGGCATTTGGCCTGTCTGCAGCATCACAGCTGCCTTGCCATGTTGTTCCTTGGAGCGAGGAGAAGTTTGTCCCTGTGCTGCTGAGCTCTGAGCTTTCCTTGGCTGCTCCCAGCACAGTCACCTCGCTGGGACAGCTCTGCAGCCCTTGGCCTGGCTGTGCCACAGGTCAGAGGTGCTTTCACCCACATTTGGGGTGGCTCAGGACCCTGTGGGGTGCTGATGAAGCCAGAGGAGCCCCTCTGGTTCACCCCACGGGCAGAATGGGCCTTCCTTTCCCTGGGGATCACCAGGGCAGTGCTCCTTCCAGAGGAAGGAAGGATTAGAAGGAAATTAAGAAGTAAATAAAAGCCAAGAGCTAAGGTTTAGTAAATAAGGAAGGTGCCAGGAGGCTTTCCAGTGATTGCTCTTCCTCGATGGCAGGGACTGTGATTCCTGGCCGAAGCCCAGCAAGTGATTATCTCCCAGTTTGGGGTATTTGGGGATTTGGGTAAGAGCTTTATCCCACCTTTCCCATCTTCAAAGAGTTTTGGAGTCGTTGGGTAATTTGCTAAATCCTCCTGATTTCTCTGTCACTTTCCTTTTTCTCCTTGCCATCCATCCTTCCAGGAACCCCCCAGCACAGCTCCTGCATCTGTAGTTTCCCATCTGCTTGGAGCACTTGGAAGTGACCCCACTCCCTCCAGCCTCACCAGCTGGGAGAGCTTGGATACACTCAATTGCTGCTTCCTTACCTCTTTTCCCCTTAAAAAAAGTAGGAAAACCCCCAGTTCTGCTGTGCCTGCCAGGGCCCCACGGGGGTTCATGAGCTGGAGATGAGCGTTGTGCCCTTCCCCTGGGATTCACATTTGCAGGGAACACCAGGGACTGGGTGTGAGGGGCTCCTGCCACCCCTCCCCACACTCCCAGGGCTGAGAACCCCCAGGGAATGACAAAAATATCCCAGGGACACTGCAGCAGCGATGAGGGGCGGGGCTGGGCAGGGCTGTGCTTCCCGTGGGATCTGATGTGCTGCAGCCGATCCAGGCTGGGAAAGTCTCTCCTCGATGTCCCGAACGTGGGACAGAAATAACCCAACAATCCACGTCTGGTTCCACCCTGGGAGCAGAGGGGGACAGAGGAGGGCGAGCAGGGCCTGCATCCAGCAGCAGAGGCAGGTGCTGGGCTCAGACCTGTGCTTCCAAGGGGGATTTTCCTTGAGAAATGCCAATTTTCCTCTGAAATTCGTCCTCCCTGTTTGTGTTGAGGAGGAAGGCAGTGCCATCCATCGAGGTGCCATCATCCTCTGAGCACTCTGACTCCAGCAGCAGCACCTCGGGGGTTTTCCTCTTTGCCATTATGTACCACCTGCAATGATTAACCTGTTGTTTGCTGGGATATTTCCAGAGGAATGAGTGAATCCAGAGTGGTGAGTGGCCCTCCTGGGTTTTTAGCTGCTCCCTTTGTTTCCTGGCAGCTCTGTTAGCAGGATACGGATGGATTTGGCATTAAAATGCTGCTCCAGTGACCTTTCCAGTGGCATCCGAGCAGCCTTCCCATCATGGCTTTGTTTGCAGCACTCAAGTGGGCCCGGTTTCTCAGGAGTGGGGATGCTCCAAGGCCTCCTCCCCACATCTCAGTCAGGTTTTTGAGGCCTCACAGCGCCAGGAAATGCAGCACACACCTCCCTGCCATTCCCCAAACTGCTCCCATTCCTCCTTTTCCGTGGAAGCTGAGCTGGGCACCCTCCAGCAGCTCTCTGGGAAGATTTTTATATTCTTCTAATTTTTTTTGCAATTTCCCTTTATCTTCCACATTCCCCTCAGGGCCGTCCATCACGTCGGATTTTATTGCCTCCTCTAATTGCTTCTCTGAAGTCCAAGGGCAATATTACTCTGGGATCCTTTGGAATAACTTCCTGAGCTGCTGCAATCCTGTTCATCTCCTACTTCTTGCCTCTCTTGATAAGCTCTATTGTACATTGCTTTTCATTTTGGTGTGTCAACACCGAGGCTGAGGCTCTGCACTTTGGCCTTTCAGCAAAGCAGGCTGGGGAGTGCTGCCTGCAGCGGGGAAAACGTGCAAAAATTGCGTTTTATTCCATTCCTTTGTTTCTACAGATGGTGCCTTTCAGTGTTCTGCCGCTGCTGCAGCTCCATCAGCTCCCAGTTTGGGCTAATTCGGGGTTTGATTGTCCTTGGTGCTCTGTGGCTGTCCTGAGTGAGCACTCAGTGCTGGTGGGGTGCCCATGGGGTTGTGGGGTCAGAGCTGGACTGGTCTGGCTGGAATTTTTTAAGTGTTGAAGAGCAACAAAGCCTCTCCTGAGGGCAAAAGGATGACCCTGGCTGGTGCTCAGTCCGTCTTGGGGAGTCGACCACCCACTCCCATCCCTGCAGCCAGGGTGAGCTGCGACAATCCCACTCCTTTGGGGTTTCCAGCTTGGGTAGATTCGCCTGGAATCAAGCGGATTTGGGGTTTTTTTTGAATCGTGAAGTTCAAACTTGCTCAGCGCTGGGTTAATTGGATGAAAGCCAAGGACCAAGGAGTTAACGGGACCTTCTGGAGATGGGCCAGGCAGGTGCCCTGAGCTGCCAGCCTGGCTGTCCCTGCGGGCCCCTCCTGCCCACGAGCAGAGCCCGCTCCCATTTTGCACCAGTTGCTGCCTTTCCCCCTCATTGAGTTTTATGCTGCTGCCAAGCAGGACTCCACAAAATGTTCATTTTGCCGTGGCACGGAGCCCCTGCCATCTGCTCCAGGCCACCTTCAGCTGCCAGCGTGTCAGGCTGCTCCAGAAAGGTGGTGAAGGGCCAGAAGTGCTGCTCAGGGTCTGTATTCTCACCTGGGTTTGCAGCTAATTACAGCCACAGCCTTTAATTACTCTCGTGCGAAAGCATTTTCAGTCTGGGGGCACTGACCTGATCTCTGCCAATGTGGGCACGGGGTTTGGAGTTTGGAATTCCACTGGGTGGGTTTGGGGTTTGGGGTTTGCCACGTGATGGGGTGAGTTTTCTGATCAGCATCTCCCAAATGCTCCTTCCCGTGCAAAGCGGTTGCTGCTGGATGGGAAATTTCGTGGGGTTTCTAATAAGGTTTTATCAAAGTCTAATTTTTCCTTGATAGAAGATTGGTTTAAAAAGCCTTTTAAAAAGCCCTTTTTCTTTGGCTTTTATTTATGCCACTTCAGACTTTTACCTCTTTTTCCTCTTTTACCTTCTTTAAGAGGGAATTTTTTGGTGGGAAAACCTCTTGTCTCAACAAACTAGAAGGAAAGGAGTGAGATTTCCAGTATGAACGGCATTCCCTGTCCAAAAATCTGGAGCTGTCTGCTGGGTTTGCAGTGTTTCTGTGCAGCTTTTCTGTCTTTTATTTCTGTTTCTGTGCATCTTTTAACGTTCTCAGCAGGATTTCCCACAAACCACCAGGATTTCCTAATCTTTGGGGTAGTTTGATAGGAAAACCCCCCTGCATTCGGTGATGTAGGGCCTGATTTGATGCTGGGCTCTAGCCCTGTGGACCCACAGAGATCATTGCAAAATATGACAAAAAACCCCACCCTCATTCTTATTAAAATGGTTTTTATTAGATTGGTTTTATTAAATTGGTTCAGTTCCTCCTCTAATTTGAATTAAACCAGACAGGATTTGTTTTCTAAAGGATCCACAAAAAAGGATCCCGTTTTTTGGTGGCATTTTCTAAAATCCCATAAGATTTTGCTCTGTGCTGCGGGGTGGCCAAACTGATCGGCCTAAAGCCACGTTGGCAACTTGATTTGGGATTTGGTTTTGGGATCTATCGCTCCACTCTGCCAACATCTGCTTCCCTTTGGGCATCACCCACCTCATCCCTCATCCTCCGCACACCGGATCCTCTTCCCAGAGGAGCCTCAAACGAGGGAAGGGGAATTGCAACACCCTCGAGGGGATATTTTAAGGACACCTCCCTGGAGAGCTCTTCCAGGGGGAGTTTTCATGCCTTGCCCAAGGAGCTCAGCCATGCAGGAGGAGGGATTTGGGATTTGGGATTTGGGGAGCACACCTGGATGGGCTTGCAGGTAGGAACAGTCACCAATCCCTGCACTCACCTCGTGGCTGTTGGGATGTTTTGGCCTTTTGGGAAATGGTGGATGGAAATCTTTTCCTACCTCCTGGTCTCCCAGGATTTGCTGGAGAAAACTCCACTGGGGCTTCCAAAGGCAAATCTGGGACTGGCTGCAGCACAGATGTCTGCAAGCAACAATAGGCTGGGCTGAGCCCCACGCTCTGAGAGCAAAGGGGGGAGGGAGAAAGGAGAAGAAAGGGAAGGGAAAAAGCAAAGCAGAAAATCATTAGAGATGACTTCAGCCCCTCGTGACAACATCAAAAGGGAAGAGTCGTAAATTCGGATCCCATTAAACGCTGGGGGGAGCGGGAGAAGCTGTTTTGGGGCCACAGCTGCAGGTTTGGGGTGGGCAGAGCTCTGTCCTGGGCTTGTGGGGTGCACTGGGGGTGGTGGGCACGGCTTTCACTCCCTGATTCCCTGAGATCAGGGGGTCCCAGGAGTGTTTGGGGTCTCCATTCCCACTTTAGGGATCTCGCAGGGTGTGAATCCCTCACACATGGGGTTCATTTTCACGTTTCCTCTCCGTTTTGCTGCCATCCTTTCCAAAGCCCAAGGTCTGTCCCTACCCCAACACGAGTCCCTGGGGATTTGCTCTCTTTGCTTCCTGCTAATTTGGGATAACTGATTGGATACACATTAAAGCCATTGAGGGTTTTCTCTCCTGGGGCTTTCCAGGGCATGTCTCACTGGTTTATGCCTTTGTTTAACTGGATAATAATTCCATTTATCATTGTGAACATGGGGGTTTTTTGTCTTTCAGCTGTTTGAGGTTTTTTGCTTAATAATCCCCACTATTATCCCATTGTCCCAGCTGATCATCCAAGACAAAAGGAAAAAACCCTAAGGGTGAGGATTTGGAAGGAAATCTCTCATTGTCTTTATTTTTCAGGTGTGAAATAGGTCCTGCTTTAAGGTTCGTTGTCTGCTGAACTGTATGGGAAGCAAAAAATCGTGGCCGAGGGGTTTTTTCTGTGCAGGGAATGATGTTCCCTGGATGAGTGTGGTTTGTGCCTGGACAGAGCTTCTCGTGCCTCACAGCTGCAAATCCTGCAGCATCCAGAAAGGGATGTTGCAAGTTTGGAAAGTCTTCTAAAAGAACCAGAAAAGGAGGGGGAGGAAAAAAAACAAACTTAATTTTTAAGGGATTTGGGGAGGCCGGGGAGTTCTCGTGTGTTAAGATTCTCAGGACAGCACATTTATGTTTTTCTAAGACTGATTGTGAGTGACAGAAATGTGGGGACTGTGTCATAACACCAAGAAGAATCCCGTTGCTTCCTCGCAGCCCCCAGACAATGGCTAATTGTTCTAATTTGGGTCACTCCCCTGCTGGGCTGCAGCAAGAATTCTTCACCCGGGCTCTTTAATCATT
This sequence comes from Dryoscopus gambensis, assembly GCA_013389985.1. Lineage (NCBI taxonomy): Eukaryota > Metazoa > Chordata > Aves > Passeriformes > Malaconotidae > Dryoscopus > Dryoscopus gambensis. The sequence goes on from WEIT01034454.1 coordinate 175,074, forward strand.
AACGTTGGCCTCTTTTCCACGGGGTTTGGCTCCGGTGCAGCCCCCCAGGGCTCTGCCCATCCCCAGGGGTTCTCCTGCTGGAGGAGGAGCGGGGGGATGAATTTTTTAATGAAAACAAATTAATTTGCTGCCACATCTTTATCACCCGGCTTTGCCTCCTGGTCTGAGCTCTCTCCTTCTGGAGAAATCGAGCTGCGGGACCCAATCCTTGCCCGTGTGGTGACGCGAGGAGGGCAGGCAGTGACTCCAGGGTTATTTGTGCCCGGTGGAACCACGGCCCTGCTCATCCCGGGGTTGTTTTTCCGTGGTGAAAATTCCCTCTGCTTCCAATTATCCCGGCAGAGAAACGAGGGAAACACCCAGGGGTGGCTCATTTGTGGTTAAAGGTGTTGTGCAGATGCTGGGCGAGGCCTCACCCACGGGATCAGGGCTCCCTGCAGCTTTGGCAAGACATAGATCCCGACTCCCAACCTCTTCCTGCTCCCATTTATCCCTGGGGTTTGACCGATTCCCATTCCTGCATCCAGAGCAGCAGGAGCCTGGGGGTGCCCAGCAATGCCCGGGGCACCCCATCCTGTATGGGGACAGACAGGGCTCGGCTGGTGCCTCTTCCCTTCTTTTCCAGCTGAACAAATCCCGTTGGAGCAGGGCAGGCTGTGGGCTGCACAGTGCCACGAACCCCATTCCCAGCTGACATCTGTTAAGGGATTAAATCCCGTCGATCTCCGGGCTCCTCCCAGCAGCCTCTTCCTTCTCCAGAGGGCTGGAGCAGAGCGGGAATGATGGGGAAAGAGGCCCTTTGCAGGGAAATCCTCTGCTCTCAGCTCTCCCCGCATCCCTCCTGCTCTCCACACCACATCCGAAGGCCGGGGATTGTGCTGGGGCTCTGCCAGCCTGGAGAGGACACGATCCTGTGCAAGCCAAGGCATTGCCCAAAAGCTGCTCCCCAAAACTGCTCCCCTGAGCTGAGCCTTGCAGCCGCTGAGCTTCGTGTGCTCCCCGAGTCATCCTGGAATTGCTCTGCAGGGCACAGCTTCTCCTCAGAGCTTTCCAGCTGTGGTGGCTTGGGCAAAATTAGGGAAAATGTTTAAAAGGAATGGTTTTTTCTTAAATGGAAGGTGGGGTATAATTATCTTTTTCTTTACCAGGTTTGGGGGGAAAAAAGCATGGATGGAAGGGAAAGAGGGAGCTGTGCAGCATTCCTGCTCCTGCCAGGAGCTGATTCAGGTGCTGCCCGCAGCAGTTTTGCTGTGTGGGACCCAGGATTCTGTCCCAGATGCAAGATCACGGCACTGGGAGCAAATTCCTGGATATTCCCGGCTGTGAGGCTGACAGATCTGTAGGAGCTGAGCATTTATCACTGGTTGGGAGCACGGTGCTCGGGAAAAGGGCACATCCCAGCCTTTTTCCTGCCAGCAGCATCAGCTGGGAAAGCTGAGCTCCGTGTGTGGTCTGTCCCATCTCTCCAGCCCCGCGATGGAGGCAGTTTTCCTCTCAGAGTTTGGGAATCAGATAACAAATGCACATTCCCACTCCCTGTGTGATGTTGGAGGGGCCACATCTTCTGTGCTGCCTGTCCTGTGCGTTGTTTCAGGAGCATTTGCTGCTGGAATTGGGCTCTGGTGGGGAGAAAATGCAATTCTTGTGCTTGGTGATTGTCCTTTCCCTGGAAAGGGCACTCGGGGTTTCCCAAACCCCAGCGCTGTGGGATCCAGGCTCTGCAGGTTGAGGTTTCCCTCCCCTCTGCCCACAAAAAATCAGCTTTGTATCGACCTTCCATGAGTGATGTGATGCAGACTGATGGAGATGTGGCAGAAGAACCTTCTGGCCGTCGATTTGGATGTTGTGGGAAGCGGTTCATCGCTGGAAGCAGCAGGGGAGGGCAGCAGGATCTGCCCAGACGGGTTTGTGGCTTCTCTTCCATCATTCCTGAGGGTGCTGATGGTGCAGGGCACAGGGCTGGATGGGGAGCAGGGGTGTTATCCCAAGCCAGAGGGAGCATCCCACAGGAACAGTGCTTGGCATCATCCCTCCTCTGGGCTAATCCACTCACCCTGGGGCTCTCCCCATTCCCCAGCGGGGTTCAAACCTTGCCAGCACGAGCTGGGCTGGTTTTTAAGCTGATTTTTGAGCTGATTTTCAAGCTGATTGCCCTTCCAAACGAGCTCTTGGGCTCAGTCCCACCAGGGTGTGTGTCAGCTCGAATTATTTCCTGATAGACTTGGATCAGGAACAGGGAAAAGCTTTTGTTTGGGCCGTGAGAGGAGCCCTTGGCACGGCACCAGCAAAGTCCCTTCTCCTGCACATGAGTTTTGGGGCTGCTCTGGGGAGGAGTTGCAGAGGTTTGGGTAAAAACCTAAAAATGGGGGTTTCTGAAGCACAGAGTTTGTGTCTCACCCATGGGAATGAGACGTGCAGAAGGAAAGAGCCCATCTTGTGCCTTAAGAGGGCTCTGAAATGGGAATTTTATTTATCCCAGTGCTAAATTGGAGGTTTTATCTACAAAAGTTGATGTGTGCAAGAATCACATGCTCTAAATCATACTTTAAACCCCCCAAAACCAGAAGTATCCCGGGACCTGCAGGGCTTGGGAGTTGAGCTGGAGAAGAAAAAGGGTGAAAGAGTTGGGATGGCCACGGAAGGATGAGCTGGATGCGGAGAGAGGATTAAAATATTCCTTGTCCTGCTCCCGCCTCTTTCCTCGGAGCCCTCAGAGCGCTGTATCAGCGTGGCTGGGCTGGGTTCTGCTGAGCTGAACTCCTTCGGGCTGGATTACCCGGGAATTGTTTTGATGGGGAGTTCAGCCCGGAGCTTCCCTCAGCCATCCGGAGCTCTGGGAGCTGCTCGAGGCGAGAAAAAAATCTCTCATTGGAGAGGCAAGAGGGCCGTGGCACATCCGAACCACAAAAAATTTGGGTTCTTTTTTTACTTTCTCAGCTTCTTCTCCCCCTTCCTCCTGTGAATCATTTCACTTCCCCAACAGTTCAGCTGGGATAACACTGGAGACAGCTTTAATTGTCTCTTCCGGGGTTATATTGGAGGCAATTTGCAGCACGAAATGCCGGCCCCGTGTCCTTCCCCCTCACGATTTTAGCGCATTGTTTCCTTCTCAGCACTGCTTTTTGCAGGGAGGCCTCGGAGCTGGGAACACCCCCGACTCTGCTGTTCCAAGGGCTGCTTAAAAATAAAAATAAAAGCAGATGAAATGGAAGCTGCTGGCACCTAGCAGCTCGCTGTGGGTAAAAAAAGAACCAGGGAAGTGTTAAAATTTGTGGTGTTTCCTTCTCACCTGGGGGCTGGTGCTTCCACAGCCATGGAGGTGTTGCTGGCAGTGCTGCCTTCCCAAAATGTTCTGAGGCCCTAATTAAGGAATTGCTTGTGTTTCAGTGGGAAACATGAAGAAAAACCTTGTCTTTCTTCGTTTTCTCGGTGTTAATTCCACAGGCTGAGCCTGCCAGGGTTCAGCCATCCCCAGGCCCAGGGCTGGTTCTTCCCACAGGGCCTCTGGTGGGAGAGGAGCTGTGGGAATGCTTTGAGGAATGAAATTTTTGGGATTAAACCCCTGATTTGGAGCTCAGCGTGGTGGTGAACGAGGTGTTGAAAAGTAAGGGTTTAAACGTGCTCCTGTAAACCCAGATTTCCTGGGAGTCAGCAGGCAGGGCTGGCAGAGGCTCGGGTGGAATGTGGCTCCTGGTTCGGGGTGTTTTCCATACGCCATGTCCTGCCGGGATCCCTGGAGCTGGGGTTTCCACCTGCAATCCCCTGGCACTGCCTGCCTTCGGTGCGGATGGGGCTGGGCGAGCATCACCCTGCAATTATCAGGGCAAAAGCAGCTGGAAAATCAGCTTGTGATTAATGGGAATCACTGTGTGGGTACCTGGATATATCTGGGAATAACCCCCCCAAATTTACGTCAAGGCTTAGTTCTTAGAGTGGAGTCAAATCCCACAAATCCTGAGGTGATATTTCTGCCCCAGCCATCTGCAGAAATGGCCTTTTTTCTCCTGGTTTTGTGGTTTGTTTGTTTGGTTTTTTTACCCTGCTGTAATTGTTTCCCTGTATACCTCCAGGTGATTTGTCAAAATCCCAGTTGCTCCCTGGTAATTCAATATTTATGATGTCTTTATAGGGCCGGTCCCGCTCCGCTGACTTGGAGGTGAGGGGGGAAATAAACTGCATAAATTGCATAAATGAGGTTGCAAAACCTGAGCTCTCAGGGAGGCTGTGAAGGCAGCAATAATTGGCTGTCCAGGCAGAGCAGCTGCAGCACCTTCCTCAGCATTCCTGCCTGGATTTCCCCAGAAAATCCTTGTGGATGAACAGCCCAGGCCGACTGTTTATTGTAGGGTTTCCTCTTTCATTCCTGTGTCTTCCCTCATGATGCAGCAGTTTGGTAAAACCAGGCAGGCAGCACAAATTGTCACATCTTGGATCTTTTTTTTTTATCATTATTGATCTTTTCAGTCAGGTTCATCTCTGCCTGTGACCTTTCAGAGAGCAAGGGAGGCACAGCAGGACAGGTGGTTTGAATTACTGGATGTCAGGTTATGTGTATGAAAATCCTGAAATGAAACATGTCTGAACGGTCTGGATACCGAGGGTTATGTTTCATTTTATTTTTACTTAAAAATAATGAAATTAAAATTACAAATTTAAAAATATATCTAGATTATCATATATAAAATTAGAAATTAAAAAGAAAATCTTTCTATTTCAGGACCCAAAATTTCTACACCCTAATCCTTAGAAACTTGCAGACTTCAAGTTTTCCAAGCCAGTATCCCTTGGGCTGGAAATTTGAGTCAAAATTGAGAAGAAGTTTTTCTTCATGTTTTTATTTTTCCTAACAATGAAATATTGTGAGATTCTCTCTTCCCAAGACACCACCAACTCACAAAACCTCTGGGAAGCAGTTTTTGGTGGTAATGGGTGGGTAATTTAATCAAATTTAGTCAATCTCTGCCAGCTTTTAGTGTTGGAAGCTATTGCGTGGTGTCAAATGATAACAGAATGATGATGATGATGATAATAATAATATACCTGCAGTATCTGAGCCATCAGAGAGGGTTTTTTCCTCCTTCCGAGACAGTTTCGAGGGTGATCCCTTCAGGCTTCCCTGCTCCCAGTTGAAGCCACTCCGGGCTTAGAGCATCTCCTGGGTGTGGTGACAACGCGGCAGAGCCCTCACCCGGTGTCCATTCCATGTTTTTTCAGGAAGGGGACTCCCTGGGAGCCATGGAGAAGCTCTGCAGGCAGCTCACCTACCACCTGAGCCCCCACTCGCAGTGGAGGCGCCAGGGCATCATGAAGAGGAAGCCGCAGTCCTGGTGAGTCCCCACGCCAGGTCACTGTCCCCACGCTGGCCTTGCCACCCCTCAGGGCCACCGGGGGCTGGGGAGGGCGAGATGAGGGGTTTGCCGTGATGGTTTTGGCAAATGTGGGAGCTGCCTGCTGCTCCCTGCAGCGAGGCGAGGAACAAATCCAGCGGGGGAAGGGAAGTGCTCAAAACCGGGAGGGAGCCGGGGTGTCACGACCTCCCGGCTTGTGATGACCTCCCGGCTTGTGATGACCTCCCAGCTTGTCATGACCTCCAAAATCCTCCTTCCTCTCCAATCTCACCAGCATTTCCCCCATTTCTGGTTCCTTCATGCTCCCCCAGAGGTGTTTTCCTCTATTCCCATCTTCCTTTCCCTGTTGCAGAGGAGAACAGCACTTCAGTGCCTGGGGAGGAGGAATGGTTAGGAAAACCTGAGCCATCCCTCCTCCAAACATCCCTTGTCTCCCAAATTGCTCCAAGGCCTCCTAATTAGCTGGTAATTAATGTCCAGGCACATGTCACCGTGCACACCGCGGCTTGCAGTTTGCACAGAAGGAATTTTCTTGTTAAAAATAGGGGGGAAATTAACCCCAAATCCCGTCCTCATCCAGCTCCTCAGCAAAGCATTCCCAGTGGGTGTCATCCTGGATCCGCAGAGCTGGGAAACCTGCGGATGAGGCTGATGGGAATAGAAAGGGCTGCTTGTTTGCCTGATGTTGGGCATTATATATTTATTATTTTTGCTTCAGGAAGCGAGTAATAGAAACGGAGCCGCAATCTGGGAGAGTCAGGATTTGGATCCCGGTGCTGGCTCGTGGTCCCAGGAGAGTTTTGGTTGTAATGGAGCTGTAGTGGGAATTAATCCAATGAAAAAAAACTGGAATAGAGAAGGAGAGGGGAGGAACGTGGTTACAGGAGGGAAGAAGACACAAGGAAATACAGGATTGTGTTGCCAAATAGGATTAGGAGCATATTTTCCAGGGATCTGGCTCGGCATCCTTACAAAGTGCTGTCCTGAGAGAACAAAACATGGAGAAACGTATTTAATTATCAACAATAACCACATTTTCGGTGCTTTTTAAGGTGTATTGATGGCTAAAATGTGCAGTTTCCAATAAAGCAGCAGAAATTGAGGGAGTGTTGGAGCTCCCAGGCTGTGTCCCGGGGGCACACGGAGCTGGTAATGACCCAGCAGCTCATTACCCTCGTGGGGTTTCCTCTTAATTAGAACAGGAAATGCTCACCCCTTATCGCCCCATCGGGGCATTGTTAAAGTCACGCTGATGCTGCATCGCGGAGCTCTTTACAGCCCCAAAACCCACACGAAATCCTTGAAAACGGCGGAAAAACATTCAAGCCCTGCTTTGTGCCCCTCTGCCTTTAATTACCAATCCCTGTCCTTAATCCCCGGCCTGGGATGAGCAGCGGTGCGAGCGCAGCCTCGTGCCCGAGATTTGCAGGGCTTTATCTGCAGCTTTTCCTTGGAGCAGCCGGGAAATAGCTGAGGTTTTCCAGGGCTTTAAGAGCAGGGATGAGGTTTCGGGATGAGGTCTCGGCTGTCAACGAGCCCTGACCACAGGGCCGCCAGGGTGGGACGCTGGCTGCTGGTTCTGCCCCAGCCAGGCTTTGGAGGGTGGGATTTTCCTGGATTTCTGGCTTGGATGCTCTTCTAGGAGGTGGCCGTGAGATGAACCCTTCGCTGGAAGTTGAAGTCAGCCTTTTGCTGGGGTCTAAGTGCCACGATACAGGGATTTTATAGTTGGGGTTGGGGTTTCCAAGTGCCCCGGGCTGCTCCCAAGGGAATCACGAGCTCCTATTCCCAGATGTTGGCATTGCCCTGCTGCCAGATGTTGCAGGAACTCCCCAGTATTAGGGATCCACCCTTTTTTGTGCGTCTGCTCCAGGGAAAATCGCTTCCCTCCATCCCACACCCACCGTATCCATCGCGGGGGATAACGGGAAGCAGAGCAGCGGGAGGAAGAGGATGGGGATGGAGGATGGAGCTGATTTTTTTGGCCGGGCAGCCAGAGGGGGAGGCTGCGCTTCCCAATCCCATCTCCTTCCAGGAATCCCGTCCGGCCTGGGTGTGCTAAATCCAGGGAGACACTCCCAGCACTGGCTCTGCTCAGCTACCTGGCACCAGAGCCCCCAAACCTCTGCCAAATGACCTTATTTTTTTGGCACATTATAAATCTGTCTGGCTCTCCCTCGCCGTCTCTGCGCCTCCCTCGGAATACATTAAACATCCAGGCATGAAAATCAGGGAAAGCCAACAGCACCAGGATGAAGCCAGCCTGCTAAAGTCATTTCCCTGCGCCTGGCTCTGCCTGGGGACACCATTCCAGTGTGGAATTAGCTCCTGGAATCTCTCCCCTCCTGGAATCTCCCCGCTCCTGCTGCTGCCAAGCGCTTGCCGTCAGCATCACGAGAGCGAAACCGGGAATCAAAGCTCCCGTAATTGCTTCGGGCTGGAAGGGAGGGAGGGAGGGAGGGAGGAGGTGTTTCCCAGGGGAAACGCCCTCCGTGGCTTCCCCATCCCGCGGGGATATCCCGTTCCTTCCCCGGCTGTGGTAGGAACAAGCCAGGAATGCAGCGGGGAGGATGGACCAGCGGGCACCAGCTGAAGGAATAGCAAATACCCGTGTTGTAACTCCAAGCTGACATCACATAAACCATTTTTCCCCGCCTAGAATTCCTGTTCATGCCCTTGCACGAAGCAGGGAAGGATTTAGGGTGAAGCAGCTCGGTTTAAATGGAATTGAATGGGGTCAATCTGGACCTAAGTTCGTGGATTTTTGAACTCAGCTGCTGCTGTGCAAGAAGCAGAGAAACCCCCACGTGTCCACACCGGGGTGAGCCAGCGTGGCACTTTCTAACCCCATTTTTTGTTTTACAGCTCCCAGCCCTCGCTCGTGCAAATCCCCCAGCGCTGGCACATGGGGAGAGCCAGGAGCTGATCCTTTTCCCACCTCTCCTGGGTTTTCCAGGTGGTTTTCCTTAGCTCCAGCCCACTCTCTTTTCTTTGCCACTTGTCCTTTCTGCTGGTGACACCTGGGACTCAGCCTGAGCTCCCCGTGGCTCTCTCAACACCCTGTGATGTGAAATCATTAGAAATCACCTTGAAAACAGCAGGAAAATGAATAAATTGGGACAGCTTTTGGAAATGTGGAGGCTCCCTGAGGCTGTGGCAGATTTAACCCTTGCTTGGGGTTAACTCCAGATTGAACCCTTGGGTTTAACCCCAGATTTAACCTGAGGGTTGGATGTTCTCCGTGGCATTTGGCATCCAGGTACAACCAACAGAAGGTGTTTGGATTTAGTGATGAATTTACAGAGGTCGAGCAGCCTCATTTTGATGGCAGGAATGATCTTTTACCATCCCACTCCTGACTTAATCGGGGGCACAAAATATTGAAGGAATGCTGGGTGCTGGGTTTTCACGTTGGCAGTGCCTGCTTGCATTGCTTTGCAAAGGAAAGAATCTTAAAAAAAGGAGTTTTCACGGTGGGAGAAGCCCTTTGGAAAACAGAAAGGGAATGTTTGTGGCTGGGAATCCTCCTCTGCTGTGGCAGCTGGTGGGCGAGCGAGAGGAGAAGTTGGAGCTCCTGCAACAAACAGTCCCTTCAGAGCATCCAGCACAAATCCAGGCGGTGGGAGGAGGCTGGAGCAGGGTCTCCTGGTCGTTAAAATCGCATTTCTGTGTGTGCTGGGAGCTGCTGCAGGAGAGCAGGGAATGTGGGAGCTGGAGCCTTTGGGATGTGCGTGGGTGATCCCTTCTCCCTGTGTCCATGGAACGTCGTCGTCCCCGTGGTCCGTGGAGCAGAGGGACAGAGGATGCTACAAATGCTGCAGAGCTCAGGCTGGCTGCTGGCATTTGGGGTGCTGGTGTAGTTTTCCACCTTTTGCAGTGGAAAACGGGCGATTCCCAAACCTCCCTGCTCTTTCCAGTGTGGCCTGAGGCTCTGGGCGTGGAGAAAAGCGAAGCTCTGGCTCCTGGTGGTTTTCCAGGTTGGGAAATGGGGTTGGGAAGCAGTGGGATGCTGAGCCCTGGCTTAGAGGTGGGTCCTGCATCCCGCAGGAGGAGGTGGGTGAGGGTCAGAGCTGCTCCTGGCCAGGGTGGATCTGCTGGTTTTGGCTGGGTCACATCACCACGGCCGAGGGCTGCGGCCTGTGCGGTCACTCAGCCCATAAATCCTTGTCCTCAGGAGATAAATTCCTGGTTTGGTGGCTCAGTTCATTCCCAGGATGGGCACTGAATTCCAGCTCCTGTCTGCCTGTGCCGGGGTGCAGCAGAGCTTTCCCCTCCGTGTTCCTGCGGCACAGAAAGATTTGTGCTTAATTACTCTGTTATTCCTGTTAATTGCCCTGACAGCGCATGAGAGGCCACCTCTGAGCATGTCCTACCCTCCTCTCAGGACTGACGGCTGGAAATTAGGATTTAATCTCTGTTTACTGCTGAAATTCAGCATTTAAACCCCAGCGATAACTGGGAATGGGGAGGGTTAACCACAGGCACTGAGTAATCCTCTCTAATAAATGACTTAATGCGATGGGAAGGCCCGGAGTGACCCAGAAGGGAGCTAAGATTTTGGGGGGAGAGAGAGAGAGAGTGGGAAACCTTTGGGAGACACCTTTGGTTTGGGCTGGTTCACACGGGGCTCAGCCAGCTTCATAAACCGGGAATATTTTCTCTGCTTTGGCAGAAATGTTTGGAAATTTGTGGTGCTGAAGAGCAGGAGGGGAGGGGGGCTGGTCCCAGCAGGGCTGTGGGGTTTGGCTCTTCCCCACGCAGCAAGAGGAGCTTTGATGGGGTTCAGGGCACACAAAGAGGGCGGGGGAAGGAACTTTCGGAGGTACCAGTGAGGAGAAATAGTTGGATGTGGGTAATTTCATCCCAGGAATGCCCTTTTCATCACCTTTGTCCTCACCTCGCTCTCCTCCATGGCCGTGGGGCATTTCCTCCATCTGCCAGTCTGGGACTCTCTGGACTTTTTATAGCTACTCAAGATGTGACTTTTCTCTTTCTCTTATGGCTGGGATGGGAACAAACCCTGACTGGCCCTGTCAGTTGTTCCCTTCTCGGTGCTCCTCCACATGCTGCTGCTCCTTGGGTTTATTCCCTTAGGCACAGGGCTGGCTGCGAGCACGGTGCCTGCTGTGCTTGTGCTCTCCCATGGTCCGTGGGACTCCCAAACTGCTCCTTGGCTTCGTGGGAAGTCCATTTCCCAACATATCTGAACGGGAGCAACATTTGGGGCTGGGCCTTTGCGTGCACCGAGGTGCCTGGCTGGGATTTGGGATTTTTTGTGGAACCCCAAATGGGGGTTTGAGTGGGGTGGGCAGGTTCCTTCCCAGAAAAAAGGGAAAATCCCAACCCTCTGAAGCTGGGATGCAGCTCCCTGGAGCCAGGCAGGCATCACAGCACTCACTCCTCCTTGCCATGTAGAAATCCCAATGAATGTCTTCCCCAGAAATGCTGTTTAATGTGCAAACATCCCCTCTGGCAGCTCCGGGGGTTTGTGACGGTGCAAAAACCGCAGTGAAATGTTTCATCCTGGTGGGAATGGGGTGTGGTGTTGGGGGGGGAGAGGAGGAGCAGGCCAGCAATCAGCCAGGACAGGCTGAGTGGGAAGAAGGGAGGGATTTCATCCAGCTGGAGGTGGATGCTCCTGAATGAGAGAGAGGAATCAAAAAAAAAAAAAAAAAAAAAAAAAAAAAAAAAAAAAAAGAAATCTCTGTCATTTTAAAGTCGATAATGTACAGCACTAAGAGGCTTTGGAGTTAAATAATTCCCTTTTCAGGCTCGTGGGGTATAAATCCAGGGTGTCAGGGTGTCCCTGGTTTGCACTTTAGCCCTGGATTGGGGAGTGGGTGTCAGGCAGGGAGGGATGGACCTGGCAGTGCACAGGGATGTCCTGAGCTGCTCCCGCTGTGCTGATCTTACAGCAAAATAGAGGCTGGAAACAAACCCAAGGAATTCCTTTTCCACGCAGTTCTCCCTGCTGGACGATGCTGAAAGGCCCCAAAGCACGGAGAGTTCAGGACAGGCCATCAAACAGCACAGCTCAGGCTCCAGGGGCTGGCAAGGAAAATGCTTCTTGTCGAATTTAGAGTCAGAGACCTTTGGCACGAGGAGAACGGGGCTGAACTGTGAACAGATGAAATGCCTGGCGTGGGGGGAAAGGTGGGATGCTGCAAATCCAGGGGGAGAATGATTTGTGAGGGCTGTGGTTGAGAGATAATCCTGCAACGTGTGGCAATGAAAGGAGCTGCCACCATTGTGGGATCATTAAAGCTGGAAAAACCTTCCGAGATCAGGTCCACCATGAAGCCAAGTGCACATCACATCGTTTAAATGCCTCCAGGTATCCTTTAAATAACTCCAGGGAGTTACTGTTGATGATATTCTAGGGAAATCTGATTTTTCCTGTTCCTGTTGGAGCGGGAGCTGTGGGATCTGCCCCCTGTTTCCTGGGAAATCTGAGCAAACCACACCAGGCAGGGAGGGTGAGCAGGTGCTGAAATCACTCCTTGCCACTGAGAGCTATTGGGCCACCAGATCAGCAGGTCTGGGGTGGAAATGAGTTCTTTTCTCACCTGAGATTGGCTGGGGGAGAGGTTATCCCTGAGCAGGGAGAGGCTGCAGCTGCTGGCACTAACCAAGACCTGCTTCTGAAGGTGAACTGTAAATAATTCATGGGCACTGAAATGCCACCCGGGTTGGTGGCACAGGGCTGTCACAACCAAGGGACTTCAGGTTTTCCACTGGCTCAGTGTGTTAAACGAGCCCTTCCCCTGCTCCTGGTCTGGATTTGCCCCAGAACTGAAAACAATTGATGAACATTGACCCTGAGAAAGGCTTGGATTGCTTTTGCTGCTCCTGACAGCCAGAAATGCTGGAAAATAAAGCAGGAAGGACCTGAGGCTGGGATGAGGTGATGTGGAGCAGCAGGACACCTCTCCCCCCTGACTGACTTTTCCCTCACACTTTTGCTGCAGCCTTGAAAGGTCTGGGTGGTCACAGGCCCTACCTGGGATTTAAAACCTGGATTTCGAGCCACCCTCATCCCCCTTTTTCCTCTCTCCTCCTGCAGCTGAGCTCAGGGATAACGTAGTTCTTTTCCTCCCCTCAGAGGGAGCATCCATCCTGCTGCCATCGCTCCCCTCCCACCTCCTTGCACTTAGGTGCTGGTGCCTCCTTAAATGTGTTTTTTAGTCTTGCGCCCGATGAGAAAAGGCCTTTGACTGTGAAAAGTGTGGGGTTTTTAATTTATTTTTTTGCAATAATTACTCCTCTGCTTCTGGGCAGAGTGGAAATGAGATTTTCTATTGACACATGGCGGGGATTATTTAAATCCATCCCCGCCACTCGGGCGGCAGAGCGGGGAACCAACCGGTAGAAATTGTTATTAAACGAGGGAATCAGCTGCTAAAATAATTCATCTCCCCACCTTGGAAGTGCTCCAGACACTCTGTGATGATTTGTCTTGCCTCAAACAGCCACTGACTCCTGTTTTTTAGGTGGTGAGGGGCAATTTGGTGCCTTGCCTGGGGCCTGGATGCTGCTCCATGGGGGAAAGGCATCGCTCCCCCAGCAGCGGTGCCCATTTAATCACCCGGCCCAGCCTGGCTGTCACCCCGGGCTATATTTCCCAATTAAGACAATCAAGCTCGATGATGAAGCTTTGAACGGCACTCTTTACATTTATTTTATTTCCCAAGCCCTTTCAGGCGGGGAGGCCTGGTGAATGAAGGTGCTCAGTGAGCTCATCCATCACTTGGGCTCGGGGGTGAATTCCCACCTCCCGCTGCTGCTGCTGCTCTCTTGGAATGGAAATAACGCTTTAAAAGAACAAATTTTATTTTTGCTGCAAACGGGGACGGCGGCAGCAGGGCGTTGTGGCACAGCCAGGGATTTCTGTGTGTCCCCTCAGAGTCCCCACGGGTGCCACAGACTGGGCTCGTCCCCTTCCACTCCAACCCTTCATCCTCACACACCCCTCGGCTCCTGGGAGCTGGGGTGGAGGGGAAAAAAACCCCTCCGGAGAGTCTGAAGCACAGAAGGTTCTTTTGCATCTCAAAAGGGGCTGCTGGCACCTGCAGGAAAAAGTCCAAAGCCCCTGCCCAGCTCCCAGTTTTTCCAGGCCTTGCCAGCCTGTGTTTTGACACATCGCAGTCCCTGACGAACGAGGCATCCAGCCCCCTTCTGTCCAGCAATATGTTCTTCCAGGTGTTTTACTCTCCCTTTGTCCAGGATTAGGGCCAGGCTGGGGAGCTGGGGGAGGGTTTTTTTTGGGAGGAATCCACCCTTGTGTGCTGAAGGTCACTCCTCTCCGTGCTCTAGGGAATGGGGATTATTCCTTGGCAGCTCCTGGCCTGGCAGAAATGCCCATCTGGAGCCACTTCTCCTGCATCCCCTGCTTTAATCAGCTGCTGGGTCACCCTGAGTGCCCAAACGGGGCTCCTCAGCCCAAAGATGATGAGCTGGAGACTTGGGGAGAAAAAAAAATCTATGTTGACATAATATGGACAAATGACTTGGGAAGATTTATTGTTGGGCTGATCTTTCCAGCACCATCCCTTGAACAGCCAGCTCGGAGCACACTGACACAAACCCTCATCGCTGACGGGTGCAGAGAGCAGAGAAAAAGGCAAAATATTTGCATTCGGAGGGCCTGTGCTGGAGCAGAGGAGCCGAACAGGGAAAATCCAGGGAAGGTTTTTGTGGTTTTCCTGCTTGTCCAGCAGAATTTGCCGTGCCGTGGGGACTGGGGGAGCTGGGCAGGGTTTGGCTGTGCAGAGAAGGATCACATTCCTGCTCTGTTATACCCACTTGGCAGCTCTGCTCGCAGCTCTGATTTCATCTTTGGGGGGAGCTGGAGGCTGAAATCCCCCCCATTAGCAGGGAATAACCTGCCAAGAGCAATGGAGTGCTGGGGGAAGAGGGAGTTTGCTTTGGGCAGCTCAAGCTGTTCCTTGTTCCCTGTGATTTTTCCCTTTGTTTGGCCTTGCAGGAGTGGCTGCAGCCGCTTTCTGCTGCCCCTGGGCTCGGGGAAGGGGCTCTCAAAATGAAATAACTGCCCCAAAACCTGTGCCCAGCAGGAAAAGCAACCCAGAGGGTGCCCAAAAGTCAGGTTCGACCCCTGCTGTAGTGACAGAGGAGGAGAGGAGCGCTGAGAAATCCTCTCATCGGAACAGAAGATGAAAAAGCCACCCCAAAAAATCCCTTTTCCTCTCGAAGCTGGGGCAGGGAAGTGGCAGTGGGTCAGGTTGGATCCTGTTATTCCTCACTGGAGGAGAGCTGAGGGTACAATGGTGGCTCTGTGCTGCTGGGTTGAGGGGGACCCAGTGTTTTGTGTTAATGGGAAGCAGATGCATCCCAGTGTTGGAATTCCCAACGCCAGGGCAGGGAGGGTGTGAGGGAGCAGCCCCGCACTGCTCAGGGCTCGTTATCCCAAGGCTGCCTGATCCCAGGGATCCCATCCCTCCCTCCAGGAGCACCGTGGGCCCGTGCAGGGGGGCAGGATGGCCACAGGAGCAGGGTTTTCCTGGCCAACATGACATTTGTGCATCGAAACCCAGGTGAAGCAGAGCTGTTTTGGCTCGATAGATGTGGAAATTGTGATTAAAAACTGGCCAAACATCAGGTGAGAGGCTCTGGGCTGCCTCACTGTGTCCAGCTCTTCCTTTGGCTGCTGCAGCCGAGATCTTCTGGCTGTGCAGCTCCTCCAGCACAAATCCCTGGATGTTCTTTGGGACGTTCTGTGCCCTGGGGGGCTTCCTGATCCCCTGGATGTGGTTGGAGGCCACCAGCCCCACATGGGACATCACAGATCCATCCCACGGGTCCCTGTGCCCCCCAAAACCCACTGTGCCCACTCAGGCTGGAGCAGGAGCTGGAGTTTTCCCTCTGATCCATCCCTGAGCGTGGCAGGATCCATGTTGGGCTTCACTTTGGACACCAGAGCTGTTGGGATTTTGGTGGGAATTGCAGGATTTGGCGTGGAATAGGGACCTGCCAAGGATCGGGGGGGGAAGAGGGGAAATTAGGGGGTGATGGCAGCTCCTGGCTCTGGAAAAATCCCTTCCCAAGGAGTGAGAGGGACAAGCAGGACCCTGGGAGCCGGGCTGGCGGCTGCCTCTGCGCTCTGGCTCTCATCAGAGCAAGAGGGGAGCTCAGCCTGCCTAAACTCTTCCAAATGTGATCTGTGCTCCAATAAAATAAACAGTTGAGGGAAAGCCGAGCCCCAGGCACACACTTTGGCAGCTGATCACTCCCTAATTGCAGGAAGAGCCGCTGGGAGAGGGTTTTTTGGGTGGGTTTTTTTTCATTTCTTCGGGCTTGTTTCTGATGAGAAAACTGGGCTGGAGGAGCAGGGTCGAAGCGTCTCTCCCCACCCCCAAAAATCCTGGAGTTTTCCCTTTTGTATTAATGGAATTCAAGTTATTTCAAGGGACAGGACACACAAGCAGCCTCTGCTAAGTGTGAACCTCAAACCCTCAGCAAGGGCCTGGGGTTCTCCACAATTTTTTCCTGGTTTTTGTTGTTGTTTGACAGCACCAGGGGCAGGTTTGAGGGCTGGGAGAGGATTCTGGTTGGCAGAGGTGAATCAGAGGCGTTGCCTCTCCAGCCAGGCTGTTGCCTGGGTGTTTCCTCCATCCCAAAACTCCCCCGGGCTCTGGGATGGGATGGAGATAATTAACACCAGCCCCTTCCCTCTGCAAACAGACAGGACAAAACTCATTTTCCCCTGCAGTTTGTGGTGAGGGGACAGAGCAGGAGCAGCCACGCTCTCCCCCTCACTTTTGGGGTCACAGCCAGCCTGTTAATGGGGTCATTCCTTCCAAAAATCAAACAAAGCGGCAACAGAACCGAAGCGAGAGGCTGGAATTAAGGATTTTAGGGAAAACTCCATCCTGCTTTTCCAGAAAAGGGCTGGAGCTGTGGCCAGCACTGCTGCTCTCCATCCCATCCCTCTCCCTTTTCTTTTTCCTCCTCTTCTTTCACTTTTTAAAAACGTATTGGCAGCCAGTTGTGTGGTTTTAAGAGCAAATTATTAGGAATTTCTTTTCCTGTGGCCTCTTCCCTTTGGACACTGAGGGCTGCAAATGGATTTAAAGGCCCTTTTCCCAACCAGCCCAGCTTCCTCTCTCTCCCTAGTGGGGATTGCTTGTGTAAATCCAATGTGATTTGGGTATTTTTGTACCTACCCAATCATAAAAGTCCCTTTCCAAGAGTCTTTCCAGCTTTTTTTTCCCCCTCCTGTGTTAGAATCTGAGGAAAATGCTGTTTCTTTTATGGCAGACTCTCATTTATTGTAACACAAATCCTTATTTTGGGCCAGCTCTTTTCCAGGGAGTCATTTCCCGAAGCAAGGAGCCCAGCACTGTTTTCCCTTGAATTCCTGATTGTTTTTCTCTGGGCATTTGAGCAAATTGCCTCTCCTGCAAATGTGGGTTCTTAACGGGGCGTCAGCTGCAGCTCCTTATTCTGCTGGAGTAGAGTTTGCTGGAAAAATTCCAGCAGTTTCTGTATAAAAAAAGAGGTTTGGGAGCAAATTGTATGGTAGGGAGGATGATATAAATACATTTTATTTTGGGGAGGATGGGATAGGAAAACGGAGTTCTCCAACAGCAGGATATTTACATTTTTTGCACTAAATGAAATAGAATTATAGCAAAGCATTTTGATGGCTCCCAAGTGCTTATTTTTAGCATTTTGTTTAGCAGGAAATTAAAAACAAGTTGTGGCGAGGGGGAAATGATGGTTCTGAAACAGAGCAAGGACCTTTCCCTTCCCTCCACATCCCAATCCGGGCTCCTGGAGCTGGATGTGCTGTATGCAAATGAGCTGCTTAATTGGCCCTGCTGGAGATATCGATCAAGGGGATAACAGAAATCCATTTTCCGAGGAGCGGGTGGCGTTTAAAGGTTTAATTGGGTCCTTTTGCTGAATGGCACGGGGACACTGAGGGGCTGTGGCACAGCTGGGGATGGGGGGTGCAGGGGACACTGGGATGGGGCAGTGGGATGGGGATGGGGCAGTGGGATGGGGCAGTGGGATGGGGATGGGGCAGTGGGATGGGGCAGTGGGATGGGGATGGGGCAGTGGGATGGGGCAGTGGGATGGGGATGGGGCAGTGGGATGGGGCAGTGGGATGGGGATGGGGCAGTGGGATGGGGCAGTGGGATGGGGATGGGGCAGTGGGATGGGGCAGTGGGATGGGGATGGGGCAGTGGGATGGGGCAGTGGGATGGGGATGGGGCAGTGGGATGGGGCAGTGGGATGGGGATGGGGCAGTGGGATGGGGCAGTGGGATGGGGATGGGGCAGTGGGATGGGGCAGTGGGATGGGGATGGGGCAGTGGGATGGGGCAGTGGGATGGGGATGGGGCAGTGGGATGGGGCAGTGGGATG
The DNA here is from genome assembly GCA_013389985.1 of Dryoscopus gambensis. Taxonomy (NCBI): domain Eukaryota; kingdom Metazoa; phylum Chordata; class Aves; order Passeriformes; family Malaconotidae; genus Dryoscopus; species Dryoscopus gambensis. Next base: position 192,808 of record WEIT01034454.1, read on the forward strand.
GGGATGGGGCAGTGGGATGGGGCAGTGGGATGGGGATGGGGCAGTGGGATGGGGCAGTGGGATGGGGATGGGGCAGTGGGATGGGGCAGTGGGATGGGGATGGGGCAGTGGGATGGGGCAGTGGGATGGGGATGGGGCAGTGGGATGGGGCAGTGGGATGGGGATGGGGCAGTGGGATGGGGCAGTGGGATGGGGATGGGGCAGTGGGATGGGGCAGTGGGATGGGGATGGGGCAGTGGGATGGGGCAGTGGGATGGGGATGGGGCAGTGGGATGGGGCAGTGGGATGGGGATGGGGCAGTGGGATGGGGCAGTGGGATGGGGATGGGGCAGTGGGATGGGGCAGTGGGATGGGGATGGGGCAGTGGGATGGGGCAGTGGGATGGGGATGGGGCAGTGGGATGGGGCAGTGGGATGGGGATGGGGCAGTGGGATGGGGCAGTGGGATGGGGATGGGGCAGTGGGATGGGGCAGTGGGATGGGGATGGGGCAGTGGGATGGGGCAGTGGGATGGGGATGGGGCAGTGGGATGGGGCAGTGGGATGGGGATGGGGCAGTGGGATGGGGCAGTGGGATGGGGATGGGGCAGTGGGATGGGGCAGTGGGATGGGGATGGGGCAGTGGGATGGGGCAGTGGGATGGGGATGGGGCAGTGGGGTGGGGTTGGAGCAGTGGGGTGAAGAAGGGCGGCATTTCCATGGGATAATCCAAGCAGCATGGCTGGAAAACCCTCCCAGGTCAGTGACTCCATGAAGCCAGCAGGGGGGTGGCAGGGTGGCTTCGGGCTGGGTGACACTGTGGGGTGACACTGCTCTGTGTGGTGACATTGCTGGGTGACACTGCTCTTGGGTGAATTGCAGAATTTTGATTGCTCCTCAAATTCAGTTACTCCCTGGCCAATTTTAATTTTTTTTTTTAAATCTCACTGTGGCTTTGGATGTCCTTGGCCGCAGCAGTGCCCTGTCCACTTGGGACCTCCCACAAAGCCCTTGATCTCAGGGATGTCCCATGGCTGGAGGTTAATTTGAGCTTATTTTATCCCCTGGGAATTCAGTCTTCCAGCATCAGGAGGTGTCCTCAGATCCTGCAATAAGAGGGATGAAAAAAGAGCAATTTATTCTCATCTCCTCTGTTTTATTAATCCTCATTATATGGATATATTTTTTATATATATATAAAAAATATAAAATAATATAGGATATTCAATATACAATATATTATTCTCTGTCTGAGTCACACTCCCTCTTTAAGCTAAATAATTGTAATTTTTTGTCCTGATTCCTCCTCTGAGGGTGGGGATTCTCAACCCTTTACTCACCATTATTACTGAATCTACACCCTTTGTCTGTATTCCTTCCTTTCCCAACTCTCTGCTCCAGTGTTTGACTGCCATCATTTGGAGCAGCGATTTTGAAAAAGCTCTTTAATACTTATCCTTGCCACCACCATTATTTCAGGACAAATCTTTTCTCTCAGGATTTTACCTTTTTTTCGTTGTTGGGGTTTTTTGGGTGACTCATTATGTCCAGTAACGTTTCACTGACATTTTTGCAAATATTTTTCTCACCAGGTGTCCTTATAAATTTCTGGCTGTAATTCCTCACTCTCTGGGGCTGCCTCTTCATTTTCCCTCAGCTATTCCCTGCAAGGAACTGGGCTGAACATCCCAATTTCCCTTCAGTACACGACACATCAGTGCCTCCTGTCACGATTTGTGCAGCGCTCGAGAGCAGTGCCATGAATTTAAACCAGGAGGAAACCCCTTTCTTTTAATTCCCTTTGATCTAAACATCAATATTCCTGTTTATGACAACATTTTCTGATCTGATTCCTTGGGAGAGAGCTTTTAGCTCAGCGTGAGCGTGGATAAATCAGCATCCTGCCAATGTGTGAGCAGGAGCTTAGTGAAGGGCTCTATTCCCAATCCTGGTGTTACATCGGGCAAAACCCCAGCTGGGGTGGGGGAAAATCAGTGTTTTTCCCTATGGAACAGCCTTGTAAAATGTGAGGATGAAACCCAGTGGGTGTAACTGATCCCCCACTAGAGCTCTGAGGGATTTGTTTAATGGTTCAGATTTTCCTCGTGAGATTTGGGGCCGTTCTGTTGCCAACTTTTATGGCAGGGCTCGGAGTTTTTCCAGCTGTTTGTTAACATAAATACCCCCCTTATTTCCACAAGCTGGCTCAGAAGAGCCACAGGAATATTTGGATGAAATCCTGTTTGGGGTTTTTTTGCTTGGTTCCCCAGGGACAGGAGAGCAAAGCCTCCCCCAGAACAAGCCCAGGGCCGCTCTGACCCGGGGATTCAGGAGATTTTTTTTGGCTCATCAGCAGGGTGAAAAGGCAGCTTGTACAAGAGAATCGGTCTGTTCCAGTGGGTGCTGGATATCCTTTTCCCCCTTTTCTCAGGGGGAAAAGGATAGAGCCCCAGTGAGAAATTCCCTTCTCCTGGCTGGCAGGAATCCTGTGCACGCTCCAAGGGAAAAAACCAAATGTGGAGCAATACTGAAAGCAGCTCAAAATTAAAAAAAACCCAGCTGTCCTGAAGTTGTCCCCATTCCCCCTTTATCTCCTTAACTTTGCCTATTTAAAGCCACACCAGACATCCCAAGAAGTTACAGGAATAAATGGATAAAACCAGGATCAACCCCTGGCTGCTTTTCAGCCGTGCTCTTCAATGGTTGTCACTCATTCACAGGGGTACTCTGGGCTTTATTTGGGAGTGAGATCCCACTACAGCCAGCTCTGGTGCTCAGAGACTGCAAGATGAGTAATTTGGGGGTTTTTAGTTGGGTAAAGCTTGTTACTGAAGCATCACCTTGGTCCCACACGGGGCTGCTCCCAAAAAATGCTGTGGCTGTACAAACCCAGGAGAAGTGGCTGCCAACACCAAGTCACAGCTCTGGATTTGGAGTAGCTCTGGATTTAACTGGCACACAGCTCATGGGCATGGATTTTTGGAGTAAAGCTCCCATTTTCCCTCTTCTTTGGAATCTCTGGGCAGTCATCCCTCAGGGGCAGCTTGGAAAAAAAACTCCCAGAGGAGTCAGAGCAGCAGCTTGGCCCTGAGCCCTCCACAGCATCACATTCCTTGGGCAACTTAGGAGACACCTGAGGCCACCAAGCTGACACAGCAGTCACAGGGCTCCTTCCAGCTCCTCAGGTATCTGGGATAATTCATTAACAAAACACCCTCAGCACCTGGTTTGCTGGCAGGGCTTTGTTGGAGATAAATTGAGCTGTGAAACTCCGGCCTAGCTCATGCTAATAAATCTCTGTAGGGCTGTCGTGGGAATTAATGAATTTACCTGAGGGTTTCTTGTAGGGCTCATCTTCTCTGTGGTGAGACTGAAGAGACCACGGGTCTGAAACACTGACAGTGAGATCAAACCACCCTGGAGGTGTCTGGCCTTCATTTGCTGCCCTTGGGGTCTCAGTTTCCCACCTGTGCAGCTGAGAGGACAAAAAACGTGTCTTTCCCCTCAGAGAGCTTCCCAGTGTGAGCAATGTCACACCAGCAATCCCTGTCTGTCTAATCAGGGGCTTCTTCAGCCTTTTTTTGCACCTTTAAAAGCAGCAGCGTGGGCTCTGAGAAGCCAGGATAACCTCTTTGTTCCAGGGGTTGCAAAAATGAATTTTGCACTCCTGAATGATGGGGTTTGACCGCGGGCTCCTCGCGAAACAGCCTTGAAATGTCTCTGTCTCAGCACAGACACCCTCTGGAGAAGAGCTGGTCATTCCCAGCTGGAATCCTCCATGAAATCTCTCAGAAACTCCTGTTCTTCCCTTCTCGGGAGCGCTGCCCCCAAACAGAGACATCCCCCCCCATTAACCCCCCTGTCCTTGCTCCCCCCGCAGCCTGAAGGCCGTGCTGATGGGGAAGCCCCAGGACAACACCGTGGACTTGTCGGGCATCCCGCTGACCCTGAAGGACCTGGAGAGGGTCACGTCCTACCTGGAGCACAGCTCGGAGCACATCGACACGGTGGAGCTGTGCTTCACCGAGCTGACGGACGAGATGCTGCTGCAGCTGCTGCCCGCGCTCTGCGGCCTCCCCCGCCTCACCACGCTGGCCCTCAACGGCAACCGCCTCACCAAGGCCATCCTGAGGGACCTCACCGAGACCCTCAAGGACCCCAAGAAGTTCCCCAGCGTCACCTGGATCGACCTGGGCAACAACGTGGACATTTTCTCCCTGCCCCAGCCCTTCCTGGTCAGCCTGAAGAGGCGCTGCCCCAAGCAGGGCAATTTGCCGACCATCCTGGAGTTTGGGGAGGGCCAGGTCAGCGATTTGGAGGGGCAGGAGGGCCTGGGGGACAGCCAGGAGGAGCTGAGGGCCGGGCCAGGCCAGGCTGGCGGCACGGACTCGGAGCAGACGGACAGAACAGACGAGGCTGGGGAGCTCCCTGGCTCGGCCCGAGGTGCTGCCAGGCCGCAGACATGATGTCCAGCCCTTGGGTGGGCACCCTGAGCAAGGATGGCTTAAAACCTCAGCGTTGGGGGGGATCTGTTCCCACTCGTGGATGCTCCGGGAGTCCCAACTGCTGCCTTCCCCCTGTGCCATGAATGTCAGTGGTTTGCTTCTCGAAGAACACGTAAAAGTGATCACGTGGAGTATTTGTATTTTCCAAAAGCTGGCCAGGTGTTTCGAAGCATTAGTGCTGTGCTGTGCTTTTGGCTCTCTCAGAAACGCGTCTGCAAGGGGCTGCAAAACCTCAGAAGGGCAGGAGAAGGGAGCAGGAGGTGCCCAGGCTGTGCAGGGCAGGGCTCCCTTTCCTCAGGGCTGCATCTCAACTGTTCTGCACGTGTGAGGGACACACAGCAGCCACCCCAAAGGGACCTGCCTGCGATAAACCTTCAATCCTCCCCACTCCTGACTTCAGCAGTCCCTGGCGAGAGGCCTGGCTGCTGAGGCAGAACAAAAATCTGTTCACACACACAAACCAGGGGTCGAAAATCTGCTCACACACAAACCAGGGGTGTTCCTGTCAATATTGTGAGCCCAGCCCGGAGGGAGAGCTTTGCTTTCCTGGGGCAAGGCTAAATCCCAGCCTGCAGCGTGCCTGGACACCACCCTCACCCTCCAGCCTTACCAAAAGCAGGCTGGCACCTGTGCCTGCCCAGGATTTACTCAGTAAAACCCAGTTTCCCACCAGCTGTAAAAACTCCTGAGGTTTTAATGGGAGCATCTGATCCATTCTGGGAGGGACACACAAATCCTGGAGTCAGGGCTCAGGAGCATCACTGACAAAAAGAGACCACGATACCGAAGGGTTATAAAAGGAAAAACAACCCTGGGGTTGATCCCTCCCTCACTGCCACACACAGGCAGCTGGTACAGCCTCAGAAAGCCTTCAGGTCACTTGGCCGTGGCTGTTGCCCCCTGGACCAGGAGGGCTTTGTTTCTAAAATGTTCCGGTTTTTTTCTAAGCCAGGGGTTTGGTGTTATTCTGTTTTCCATGGGAAATGGATCCCCCCAGAGCAGCAGCGCTGGAATGTGCACTGTGGCTTTTTGGAACCAGAATTTCATTGGATCCCAAACGTGGGGGAGGGCAGGAAAGTGGGAAAAACTTCCTTTCCTTTGTGTTCCAAGGACCAGACCTGACTCCCTTTGCGGGGAGCTCCAAGCCCTGCCCCTGAGCAGCTCCCACTGGTGACTCCAGCTTGGCTTTTTTTGGGTGCAAACAGACTTTTGGCTCTGTCCATTTTTCCAGAGGGGCTTCAGGCTGCCAGTGGTTGTTTGTCCTCCATCTGCAAGAAGGTAACTTAGAAAAAACTCTGCTACTTTTAATCCATTTGGCAACACTCAGTATGATTTGCATGTATCCAAGCCTTTTTTCCTTTTTTTTTTTTAAATTCTAATCTTTCCAACAGGCATGAAAAAAAAACCCAAAACTTTCCAGTGATTATGGACTATTTCTGTTTGAAATAAAGGAGCTATCCATAAACAAAATAAATGATCATGTTTAATAAAGACCCGGCGTTGACTTTTTCCTCTGTCCAGGTTGAATGCCCAGGAAAAAAACAGAGGACAAAGCAGTGACAAGAGCAGCTGGGCTGGGCTCTTCAGGGGGCTGGAGAAATAAAGAGCTCAGGTTATGGGCTGGATTCTTCAGGGTGGGCACAAGGTGGACACAGAAGCACCAAAAAAGAATCTGTTGAGTTTTCAATATTGCCAGTGTGTAAAATAATGTGGGAGAAAGGAATGCTGGGCGTGGGGCAGTGCTCCACAGGGCGTTTATCTCCCACATCAGTGCACTGGAGGGAAAAAGGCTCTTTATTTGCAGCAAGGGCTCTGTCCCAGCAACAAACCACGGCAGGGGACAGGGCATGGGAGCCAAGGAGCCGGGGGAACGTGGGGGGGTTTAATCAAGAACAGGATTTCTCTTTGCAGAGAAAAAGAAGCTGCAGCAATTTCTTCTCCCGACCCAGGTACCCCGGCGCTGGGCTCCCCTCCTCCTCATGCACAACTCGAGCCCCTCTGCCTGTTTCACTTATTTAAATCGCAAGCTCCTTGCTGCAAGTTTTTTATTCCCTGCTGTTTGCGCAGGACCCAGGGCCTGAGGAGCTGCCTGCGCCCCTCAGTTCACAAATTCACAGACCAGAGGCACTTTGCATTTAGAGCCAGCTCTGCATCCTCCATTCCTGCTTTGCTCCATTCCCTCAGGGACAAAAACCACCCAGGAGGCTGCTCCTGCCACATTTCCCCTCCAGCTGAGCTTCCACCTGCTGGGAAACACATCGGGCAACTGGGAGATAATTTAAATATCTCCAAAGGGAGATCCCACAGCCTTTGCCCTGTGCAGGTGTTGCACCACTTGAGCCACCTCTGCTCCACTGGTGCTGACAATATCCCTGTGCCCAGTGAGGATTTAGCCCTTCTGAGACAGAGGAAAAACTAAAAGGGCTTTTTATCAATATATCCGTGTGTGCTGGAGGATGCTCCAAACTACTCTCATGGAAAAAGGGGGTGGACAAAAAGAGCTGTAGCAGAGAGAGTTGGTTATAAAAGCTTTGGCTCATCAGTGCCTTCCTCGCAGTGTGGATTAGTTCAATTATCCACTTAGTGCACTTCAGGGTGATGGTGATCCTGTGGGCTCAGTAAAGAGTGGGACTTGGTTGGGGTTTTTTTTTTAAAGAAAGCAGAGTAAGACGCTTCCCTTCCCAGCTCATCAACATCAAAACAAGCTCAGGGCTCACCCCACATATAATCGATGTTCCCTGGGCTACACTGGGCTGCTGCTTCGGGTCAGAAGCTTTTAACTGGCCTCAGGTGGAGGATTCAAGGACTGAAAATCACTGCTGATAGAATATTAAAGCAGAATGAGGTCATTTCTTGTCAAGGAGGGGAGGAAAGGGCCACCATAAAATAAATAAAGCATAAAACGCCTCAGCCTGGCTTGGTTGGTTCTCTCTCCACCGGCACCACAGCTCTGCCTGGGCACGAAGCAAACCAGTCTGGGGAGGAGATTTATGCCCTCAGCAACGAAAATGTAATTGGAAATCATTCTGTGCAGATTGAGGAGCCCACAGCGAGGGGAATGGAAACAGCAGGCAGGGAATGAGAGAGGGTTGGGAGAGGGATGAGAGAGGAATGAGAGAGGAATGAGAGAGGAATGAGAGAGGCATGAAAGGGCTGGTGCCACGCTCCGGAGAGCTCCTTCCAGCTGGGTTTTCTGGGAGGAGTTTGCACAAAGCCTGTTTGTGTTTTGGAGGTGGTTATTCATTCCCAGAGGATGGTTGGGAGCAGGAAAGAGGGCTGGGAAGGGTCACCCCCGAGCACAGAGTGTGTGGGAGAGCAAAGGGAGCCAAAAAAACGCTGCTGGGGATGTCCAGAAGCTCCAAAATACTTGGGCCAAAAGCATTGCTGCTGCTCGGGGGCAGACGATTGCAAATGTCAACCCAGAATTGCCCAAACACCAACCTTTCCCAGAGGAAAAGCCAAAAAGTGACCTAAAGGATTAAGGGGACACCACGGGAGGCAGCAGTGGCCAGGGGCTGCCCCAGTGCCACCACGCTGGGTTATCCCACTAAAACTGCCTTTGGAGAGGGTCAGAAACCTTTCCGGGCGCCCCTGTGTTCATCACCCCTGGTTTCAGCAGCAGGAGGAGGTTTGTGAGCTCGTGCTCAGGAGCACTCATGTCCTGGAAACACAAAGCCTCCCCTGCTCCATTAGCTGGGATCTGCTATTGCCAAGGAAACTAATTGACCTGATTAGCAGAATTCACGTATCAAAGCTTAGGAGAAAAGGGTAAAAACAACTGACCCAAGCTCTGCAGTGAAATGTTCCCTGGCGAGCAACAGATGAAATCTCCTCCTGACCTCTCTGGTACAGGGATGTCATCCTGTGCTCCCACTTTTCCTGCGCTCCAGGGGCAGTGGAGTTTTTCTCTGCCTGGGGGATGATTTCCACCAGAGCAAGAAGAGAGGAGCTTTCGAGCTCTATTAAATGTCTTCAACGTGAAATTCTGAAGGGCAGATCCATCCCTTCCAGTGCTCCGACTGCCTCCAGCCACACTCCCCTTCCTAGGGCAGGCCTCAGCTGCAGGGACATGATCATGAATGAATGGATGGATTGAAGCTGGACGGGGCTTGGAACAACCTGGACTAGTGGGAGGTGTCCCCGCCCACGGCAGGATGTTGGAATGAAATGGGCTGGAAGGTCCCCTCCAAGCCAAACCATTCTGGGATCTGTGTTTCTATAAAATCTGGGATCTGGGTTTGTTCACAAGGATGAACACGAGAGCTTTGCTCTCTGGAAAGGCCAGGAGGAATCCTGGATCCCAAGCTGGCACTGCAGGAAAGGTATTTAGGAATAAAGTGACATATTTTCACAGGAGAGCTCCATGAGCCCACGGCTCGATCACCCCTGATGGATGGGGAACTGGAGGTGCTTTGTTTCCAGTCCCTTCTGGCAGTTCTGGGTGTGCATTTTTTATCTCCCCCTCTGTAAATATGCACACAGCTGGTTTTGCCTTCAGCTCAGTTTATGGTTTTACATAAAATTGAAGACCCGATTTAATAGAGTCAGAAAAGATGCAACCTGTTCACCACAGCCTTTAATTATGTGTGCACTTTGCTGAGTTTTCTTGGCTCCTAATAGCTTATTGATCCTGCGGCTTCTGGGCCATCTTTCTTCTTTGCTGTTTTATTAACTCAGTCTGAGGAGAAAATAAACCTGTGGGGCCTCCTTCAGGGAGGGGTGGTTTGCATCCAGCATCTTGGGATGAGCAATCCCAGCCTTCAGTGAGCCTGGTGCACGTGGCAGCTCTCAGGGAGCTGCTACTGGAAGGACAAATAGATTTGAGGTTTACAAAAGAGGAGAGAAATATCAATATACAACGCACTGAAGGTTCGGGCCGTGCATTTATCACTGGATTTTCAAGGTGTGTGCTGTAAAACCACTTTATTCCTGGCTCTCCCTGGGCTGTCAGCTCTGTCCTTCCCCAGGGAAAAGCAGGGTTCCTCTGGGTCTGGGCAAGGCTTTGGGGAGGTGCTTTGTGATTAGGATTTTGCAAGCAGCGGTCACAGCCATCCTAAGCACATTCTACATAATTAAAACCTCAGAGCATCTTCTTACAGGCCCAAACTCCTGGAATAGACATACAGAGACTCAGGGATGTATGGAAAACTGTGGGATATTGCCTACAACAGATGTGGAAAATCCAGCTGCATCACCACAGGAATGAACTTCCCTTTGGCAGCTGCTCCTTGTCCTGTAACTCGCTCCAGGTAAGACCTGCAATTCCAGCTTTTCTGTGCATGAAAAATAAGGCAGTGAAGAATCAATCTCTGTGCAACACACTCTGCTACCTGCTGCTCCAGAGCTCTGAGTGCTGATCCCACAGGATTCCACTCCTGGGGAATTCTGCATGTAGAGAAACAGGCAGAAAATCCCAGAGGTGGACAGGCTTCAAACATACAAAATGCCTGGGGCTGTGTGCCTCTACACACCACTTTCCAGGAGGAGAACATCCCCCTTCCTCTTTTTGTGTTATTTCATCCTCACTGTACCCACCTGCTTGTGCAATTACGAATTCCAAGGCTCGGTATTTTGCCAAGCACTCTGGGGGGAGCTGTGCTTTCCTGCAGGCTCAGAGCTCCCCTCCACCACGGGCTCTGAAACAGCAGAGCTGGGGGCTGAAATGCAAATATTACCCTTTTTCTGTGCCCCCCGCTTGCCTCCCTGTGCCAAACCCCCAAAATGGGCTCAACTTCACCAAGAGCCACCCAGGGCAGGGGCAGCCACCAGACCAGAGCTGTCCCCTCCCCCTGGTATCACATCCATCCTTCAAACCATTTTGGTGTTGTTGGTGATCCCTCAGCCCTGTTCTCCTCCCTGAAACCTTTCTTTTTCCTCAGCTTTAGCCCCTGACCTGTTGCCAAGTGACACCACGTTGTTGCTGTCATCTCCAAAGACCTTTTTGAAGCATAAAAGCAGCACCTTTGAAATCCCTCACCCTTGATGCCGCTCCTGTTTTGCATTTCCAAACAGCCTGGCCCTGACACTGAAGTTTTATTTCACCTCCTGCAAGCACAGAGCATCTTCCTCCAAAGCCCAGCAGCAAACAGGCTGGTGGGAGGTGCCTGGATGCAGATTAAATTAAATTAAATTCAATGTGCAGGTACCTTGGTGCAGGGGCTTCCTTCCCATCACTGTGCATTTCAAAGCTCCCACCTCGCTCCCTGCTCTGAAACAATTCCCATCATCTTCCCAGCAGGCATCCCCTGGATTTCACTCAGCACAAAGAGTTTGTTATTTAGTGCCGTGGTTGAAAGGAATAAAACACCTGATTTGACACAGTTCAGGAAAATTGCTTTATCCAGCAGCTGACCAAATCCCCTCCCTGCTCCCAGCACGGCTCCAAGCTCCAGTTTCTTATCTGTGATGAGGCGATGTGGAACACTGCAGGCTGCTCCAGGATTATCAGATGGAGGCATGGATGTAAAACATTTATATTGGATATTTCAGCTGCTGCTGCTGCGGGCTGCATCAAACTCCTCACAGATCACCTGAGCAGCAGCACTGCACTTGCTGTCTGATAAGGGCTCTGATAACCAAATTACCACTGGTGCCACTATTATCTTAACTCAGGTGTTTATTAATAAAGTTTAAGCTGTCCAGGAAAATTTATTGGTTTTTATTATGGCTGATAACCTCAAGCTTAGCTGGAAGTTTGTCTTTAATGTGCTGTTAGACCTCAAACCTATTCCTCTGTTCAGTGATAACAGCACCCAGCAAACCCCCAGCCAGCACTAACAAATCATCAGGTGCAGTTTGCATGGGCACAGAACACAAGAAAACCCACGAAAATCAAACCTAGAGCAACTATCCTACAGGATCTGGGAAAGCACAAGCAAGAAAGCAATTCAAAAATCTGGGAAATAAATCAAATTGATAAAGAAAACCAAGGAGAGTCCAGCAGAAAGCCATAGGCAGCCTCAGAAATATCAATCATTGTTTGTTTAGAGTTCCTGTTGCAGCTGTGCTGGGTGATGATTCTACCATAATCCATTACAAACAACAAAAACCTGTTATGAAAATAAAAGTCTAAGTATTGACTTGCAAAAAGTCACAGGAGTCTAACAAACAAAAGTGTTTATTATTGGAGATTAAACTTTTAACATCTCTATTTGATTAAAACAGCAGGGATTTAAATTCCGTCTCCACTAAGTGATTTTCTCATTTGCATTTTGCTCAGGTCTCAGTTCCCCACAGGTGCTGGGCTCGGGGTGTTCATTGACTCAAAACCCACCTGGAGGAGGCACAGCCTGGCAGGTCCTCAGCTGCACAGGAGGGAAAGGTAATGAAGGGCAAATCATCCTTCCTGGAGCATTTTTATTTTTATTAAAGAAAAAATAAGTTTTAACTCCTTTGGCTCCTCATCACACTCAGACCAGGAACACTTTGGGGCTGCAGAGTTTGCACAGCATCAAAAACTGAGCCTTTGCTGGTCCAACACTAAGAAACATTAATTAACAGCTAATTAAAGAGCGACACTCACTGTGTGGGGGATTCTCTACACCGTAATGAAAGTTGCAAATCTCATTAGACAACAGGGAGGGAACCAGCAGTAAAACCAAGTTTCCTCCAAGAAGCATCCTCAAGGCTGTGAAAATCCCGTTATTACGAATGCTCTGAGCTTGGTCACTGCCCCATCTTGTGGGCTCAAGTGTCAGGAGGTAAAGCAGGCCACATGTTACTCAGAGTACAGGGAGCATAAAATGCTTAATGTTCTTTAAATAAGTCCTCCTTGCATGCCCTAAATCAAACCCCACCTGTTCAATCCCTACCACGTTGAGCAGTTTTAGGATCGGTTCATAACGGCTGGGCTGGAACTGATCTCAAGCGTAAAATGAAGGCACTGAATGACATGAAGTGACCAAAGAAGGGCAGTGTTTGTCCTAGCAGCCCATTAAACGATGCATTAACCTTGTCCTTCCTCACAGGAACACATGAAACGTGCTCAGGCTCTGGCAGCACAAGGTCAGTGGGGTGCCAGAAATATTCTGAGCCTAAAAAAGGCCAAAGACCCCGTGGGTATTTTGAGTTTTTGTTCTGAGCAGCTCAAGAGCTGCTGCCTGTGTCCTCTGAGAAATTGTAACAAAGCGTTTGCCGTTCTTCAGCTCAGGGAAAACAAACCTGTGACACCTTTCTTGCATCTCACCAGTGCCACCTCTGTTAGTCCTCGCTGGAAAACAGCAGCTCCTTTGTGCCTCACTTCTCTGAAATGAAGTTCATGGAAACTTAACTGCTCTTCCTGCTGCTCTGAGGGGAAAAGGAGTGAAGTGTCAATATTGGGGATTTATTGCATTCTGAAAAGCTCAGATGCACAGGATATCCCTCCCTCCCTCTCATCAAGTAGATGCAGCTCCAACGGCCTCAGCTGAAACAGCAGCCACCAAGGCAAGAGAGAGCTCCTCTTTACATCCCCATTAATAGCTGGGATGTATTAATTACAGTAATTTACAGCTCTGCATGAGTGATTATTCTAATGCTGATGTAGATATGATTGCTTTACAGTACTAATCAAGAAATAAGGATGATAACCTGCATTTATGTGGAACGTGAAGCTTGTGATTTACAGCGAGGGAGCAGCGAGGCAGCTCTGCCCCTGTCCATCCCTTTCCTCCTCCTCCTCCTCAATTCCAGCCCCTCTCCATCAGCTCCACGGCCACAGCACATATTTTGGGGATAATCTCCATGTTTTCTCTCAAATCACTACGTGGCATTGCCATCTCTCTTATTGCTACAAGCTGGCACTCGGCCATTCTTTGCTTTGCTGCATATTTTCTTTCTTCCTGCTTTAATCTTTTCATCTATTTTAGATTTATCCGTGGTTGTTGGCTGCTGGTGAGTGCCAAGGGATTCGTGCCAACTGTTCTTTTTAAACCTTTCGAAAACCCAAAATAATTGTGTTTTGAAACCAGATTTTTGTCTGTTGTTTATTCCCCAACATTACGTTTTAAGTGCTCCAAATGTAATCAAAACAGAACGGTTTTATTTCCCTCCCCTCAAGGATCGTGAAATTATCTGTGCTCCCCTGTCAGATCACAGTAAAATGTTGGACACTTGTTTTGTTTGAAAGGCAGCATTTTCTAACAGAAATAACACTTTTCCATTCATTAATCTTAGCAAAACCCCAGCCTGTTAAGAGGGTCCCTGCTGAGGAGCTTTGGTTTTGATTAGAACAATAAACAAGTGATGCTACAATGAAACTCATCAATAGTTAACTCCAACTGGTAATTCCAACTGCACCCTCAAGAAACCCAGATAAAGTTTTCCCAGATCAACTTTGCTGTTTTAATTCTGAAAGCAAGAATTACAAAACAAGTTGCAGCAAACCTTCCTTGAGCTAAAAATTAGACAGCTCATTAAACAATTTGCCGATTATTTCTGTTTACTGAGGGCACGTGGCTGCTTTCACCTCCATGGTCTGCAGATCCACATTTAAAAAAAGGTGGATTCCTTGTGCTTTATGAGTTTTAAACCCATTCCTATTGCCAGTGCATGTTTTAATAAATGTCAACACGTTCTAATACACAAGCTCTTAAAATCAGGCAAAACCAGTTTTGTTTCATAAACACTGGGAACAGAATGTAACATTAAAATTTTAATTAAACTGTGGAGTAACCTGTTCTTCATGCTGCTCAAACCCTTTCAGATAAAAAGCAATTAATTCCAAAGATGTTTTACCTGCTCCATTGTCCAGGCTGAATGTTTTTATTAAACTCTAGATGTATTACAATAATGATTCTTGGGAAAAAAATCCAGATTAATTTACCTGCATGTTATAGCACCAGGACATTCCTCTGAAAAACACTTAAGCCTGCTTTGCTGAATGCTAACTATGAAGAGAAATTCCTGAAACTTCACATTTCAAGCAATTTGTGCCTCAGACAGCACAGCCACCTGTGCTTTTGGAGAGACTGGGACACTGCCCTGTGATGCCACGAGAGCAGCACCAAGTGACAGCATCTTCTTTCACTCAGGAAATAACATTTAGGAGCACTGAACCATAATAACCTGCAGTTATACTGACATAATTAAGCTAATTGGGAGTTCTGGCCTCAAATGCTGAGGTTTAACTCATTTAAGCATCTCTAAGATGCCAAGATTCCCCCAAACTCCTAAACTTTGCCTCTGCAGCAGACTTTAAATTCAAGTGTGAGGTCAAAATGACAAATAGCAAGCCCGGACACAAGCTGCACACAGCTGCATTTGCTGCTGTGGCTGGCAGAGTATTTAGGGTAATGACACTCTTAGTGTCTTGTTTAAACTGTAATTACCACACTAAACCCCACTGGCATTATCTGCAGTAAACACACTGCAATCTGTGTTCATCTTCTTCACCGTTTTACAGCAAATTACAGGAGTGCCCAGTGTGGTTATTAAAACTCTCGCAGGATGCGAAGTCATTCCTTAATGCGGTAAAGTGACAAAACGCAGTATTTAAAAAAAAATTATTTTAATGTCCGTGTAATAAAACATTTTAATTGTTCCCATTTCATAACAGGCAGAAAAATGTGTCTACACAAAATCCTCAAGCTCAGATGTTTCGTTGGATTCCTTCTGCCTCAGAGGTGTTTCCAGCAGCACCACCTGGAACACAGGAGCAGGGTCAGGTAAGCAGCCAACAGCATCATTAATGGATTTGTTATTGAGTGAGATATCATCAGAAAACCTTTTGCTCACCACTAGTCAATCTGCCGGTAATTCCAGCAATTTTGGGTTAGTTTCATCACATGATATCACAGGGAAATTGATACTTTTGTGGCAGAAGCAAGACCTTCGTCTCTTTGTCTGCAGCTGCTCTCACATGTTTACTGCCAGTATTTTAGTGGAAGTGGTTTTGTTTGGCCTGGAACTTCATTAATTATACATTTAGAGCAGAAACATTTCTGAGACTGCAGCCAAAACCCACCAGGCACAATAAATATTAAACTCACACAGAAGGTTCTCGTGCTCTGCGGTCTCAGTGCCTCCCACAGGACTTGTGAAGAGCTGTCCCACCAACGGGTGACACCAACGAGCAGCACAGACCTGCAGGCCCCACCTAAACACACCAGGAAATAAGTATCAGATTTAAAATTTCAAGGAACACAGATTAAGTGCAAACACACATCTCAAGTTCCTTACAGCCTACAAACCTCATTTTAAATTCACATTTCAGCTGCTATAAAATTATATGTAGTGCATTGAAAGCCATCGCTTACCTTCCCATCAGGGCCCCCTCGGCACCTGCTCAGTGCTGCTGTGTCACATCCCCTGGGAAGCGCAGGCTCTGCAGGGAGGTGCAACACAGGGACACAAAGGTCAGAGGCTCCCCCGGGGAGCGAGCTGCCTGCTGAGTTCTAGGGCATCATTCCTAGGGTTAAGCTCCTGTGTGCAGCTGCATTTCAGACCAGAACCAGGGTATCGTCAGTTCTCGCATCTGACGGCACTTCCTATTCAGGGTTATCATCATCAACAGCCATTAACTAACTCCTCTAACTAATCACTTTAAACACTGTAGCTTTTATCTCCAACAGTTGTACAATCTCCCCTCCGTGTACAAAGCTTTAGCTCTTAAATTGTGCGTACACAAAACCAGTTTTGTGAGTTTTTATTAAACTGAATTACATTATCAGCATAAAGTAAAGGCCTGGAGCCTTTTAACAACTTTGCACACCTTAGGATATAGAAAAAAAACTTTAACTTACTCTTTCCTTCAAGACATCTTCCTGCTGTGGATATAAAAGCAAGAGAAGTGTTACTAAAATACTCTTCAGCAGCATAAAGTAGGTTTATACAGGGAAAAACAAGACCAAACCCAGACCCCCATGACCAACTCTCTGCTTGTACTTCCACCCGTGTTTATGTTTATATGAATCACTAAAATATTAGTATCATACAGCTTATAGTAGTTCACAATCTTCTCTAGATAGTTCTGAATCAAAAAATTTAGAACTATCTAAATTTGGAGTAGTGTAAGAATGCAGCTTGCAAGACTTCATTCACCAACAGGGCAATTTTCAATTTGATATCGCCAATGCCCCAGTGCTGGGGGTAGAATTTTTANCTAAATTTGGAGTAGTGTAAGAATGCAGCTTGCAAGACTGCATTCACCAACAGGGCAACTTTCAAATTGAAATCGCCAACGCCCCAATGCTGGGGGTAGAATTTTTAATTACACAGAATGGGTCTGGCACATCAAAAAATCAAGAGAAGAGACTGAATTGCTGAAACAGCGCTATAAAAACAGATGGAGGGCTCCGGGTGCCGAGCAGTCCGCACAGCAGCGTTACCTGCACGGCCCTCACGGAGCCCTGCGCAGGGCTGTGCGATCCCCCGCCCACAGCAGCGATGCCCGGCGGTGCCTCACACGCACAGAGCCGCTCCCGACTTACCGGGGAGGCGTCTCCGCAGCCCTGGCGGGGTCCCGGCGCTGCCGGCGGGGTCGCGGTGCCG
>WEIT01034454.1:210136-222270 GCA_013389985.1 Dryoscopus gambensis
CCCCGGCCCCATAAACCCCGGCCCCAAAACCCCGGGTTTGGGCACCACCCCAAGGCAGGGAGCCTCGTGTCGCCCCCGGCCGGGCACAGCCCCGGAGAGCAGCGGCCCTGCCCTGGGTTTGGCGTTTTCCAGGGAAACTGGAGAGGTCGGAGTGATTTCAGGCCGGTTTTATTTAGAACAGAACAAGTGTTTTTAAATAAAAAGTTCCATTCTTTTCACACTGTGTCAACTTGAACTGAAAACAAGAGTGGTTTGGTTTCCTTTTGCCTGTTAAATGCATCAGCCGTCGTTGTAAAGAAACACAAAAGCACCTTTGCTTTAAAATCTCACCCTCAACACCACGTGTTTGGTCAGCCTGAAGAACTATTTATCAAAATACACCTTTTCCAAACAGCAAAAGCTTCCTACCAGAAGGACTAGTGTGGTCCTGTAACAAATCACCTAAAATTCAGTTTTTCCTCCGAGGCACAGATCCTCCAGCAAGAGCCAAAGCCAACATTCTCCTTGCAATTTTTAATAGAAACACATTTTAGTGAAATACACAGGTCCCGCGTCTCCCCAACAAACATTCATTTCTGCATCAAATTCTTGTAGGTGATGATATCTGGGAGATAAGTAAAAAAATCAAGAACACACGAGCTAAGGACTAAACAGCTGAGCACAAAGAGATGGGGACTTGGAACAAAATTCTCTTTGCAATCTCTCCATCAAACAGACGGAAGTGTTGAGGAAAAACCTTCGCTTAAAATTCAGTGCTCATTTTTAATTACCAAATCCCAGCAGTTCTTGCTCAGGTAACTACAGAAACCCAGAGCTGGAAAGAATTCCTGACACCGGCACTCTTCGAGGCTTCTCTGTACATCATAAAAAAGCAAAACCAGGCAAACACTCAATTACAAAACCCTCTCTTACAGGGCCCTTCAACAATAAACTTCTATTTTTCTCGCAGCTAAGCTCCTGTGGGCTTAGTATCACACATAAACCTGCCCCAAACCATAAAAACCACAGTCCTGACCAGCGTGGGGGCATTTTTAAGGCGCATTCATGACAACCTGGAAGGCAGCAGCAGAGTTAAGGGTGCCTTTTCCTGAAACACAGGGTGGATTTCACACATCCATCAGCTCCCATCTTTTACAGCAGTTGAAGAGATTCTCCATTCCCATTAGTTTATCCTTCACCGGGCTTAAATTAGGAATATTCACATGGAAAGACCATGCAAGGGTTCCCAGTAACCCAGGAGCCTTCGTGGATGAGATGATGGATTCCCATCCGCCACATCCTTTCAGGAAAAGGAAAGGTCACAACGGATTCAAAGCAGTAACACAGCACAAAGGTTTACTGGCAGAAAGACACTGGTTAAATGAATTTCATCAGGATCTGGAGAGATGGGTTTGATTCTCTGGGAAAGCTTGGGGAGGGGATGTTAATGAAAGCATTAAAACATTTTAAAGGAGTTATTACAGTGATCACACATTGCAGTCGTTTCTCTCAACAGTACTTTTATGAGACATTTATATATTCAATAATTAAATAGAAAATCAAGGATGAGTGTCACAAAACAAGGAAATAGTAAGGCTTGAAGCCTGGTCAGCCCCCAGATTGCCCCTCCAGTCACTGTGCCTGTCATTGGACCTTTCATTTTACATGCTGCTATTCTCACACATCATAAAGCAGAAAGAAAAGTTAATTTTGTAGATTTCTTGCTGAAATCTCAAACCTATTTCAACTTAGTACAAAAATAGGGGGGACAGAAAAAAAAAGGAAACATTTGCTTGTTAAAAAGCAGAAATGGGAAGAGAGGTTCACAGACATTTTGGACTGACAGAACCAAGGAACGAGGACAATGCAAACAAATTTCAGACTATTAAAATGTTTTTGCTACCTGTTGTTTACCCGAATGTGATGTGCTGCATTATTCCTCTCTCAGAATTACTGGCAAGCAAAAGAAATGCCACAGGCAACATGAAAAAAAAATAGCAGCTGCACACTGATCAGACCCTTTTCCTGCTTAGGGAGGGGTGAAAATGTGCAGGTAAAAAAGCTGAATGTAACAAGTCACCCATGTCCACATCCACGAGTACTATACAGGAAGAACATCCAAAATATTGACAGGAGACAGTGATCCTAAAGTTTTCCTTTTCTCTTTCACTTATATATAGATAGGTAACAGCACAGAGGAGAACACCACTAGAGCTTTCATTCCTGGCCAACAGGAATATTCTCACAAATATAAAAATGCTTTCCAGCTGTTGGATTGCTTCAGAACAAAATCCAGGTGGAATGAAAGGAATATAATCTCTCCTCATGGAACAACAGCAAATAAACCCCCGAACCCTCAGGGATTTAAACAGTTCTCAAACATCCAACTTGGCAGTCTTGAGCATCTCAATCCCTGCTACAGCAGAATGTGGCATCACCAAAATAAATGAGCAGGATTCCTTGGATTCTGGTGGTGCCACCGGGGTAACTACATGGAACTGAACTGTATTAAAATGTGTAACTTGGATTTACATTCAGTGTGTTGGAGGAAGGGAATGTGATAATCAATCCCTTCATGCTTTATCCTTGCTGGCTGCCCACTCAGGAAGCTTTATTGTTATTACTTCAAGAGGAAAGGAAAGGTGCTGGTAAGAGCCAGAAGGGCAAGGCAATGATCTGGATCATGAAACGCCCTGTTCTTTGGATGAAGTGTGTAAAACATTTTGTTAAAAGCCTCCATGATGAAAATATTAAGAACAGAAAAGGTCTCCTTAAAAATACAGAGCATTTCTGCCTCATCTTTTAAGTTCAAAGCTCGGGGCGGGGGGAAAATGTTTTGCTACAATTCACTACAGGTTTGCTGTCATAAACACAGATGACAATGCCCTACACAGCACAGGGCCAGCCACAGACTCCAGACAAACGTCATTGCTTTAGGTTTCAAGTGGTTTTTGCTTCTCTTGTTGTAGAAAAGGAACAGAGACACTTCTGGAACCTTCACTGCAGAGTCTTTGCCAGTGTCCAGCTTTTGGGCAAAGCTGCAGAGTCACCACCTGCAGGGTGAGGCTGTGACACCAGTCATGATTCAGAGTCCGAGCCAGAGCTGCTTTCCCGGCTGATCTCGATTTGTAGGGAGGGTAAATGATCCAAGCGACTCTTTTTTTGCCTGGACTGTTCTTTTTCCTTAATGAGAGCACCCCAAACCCTCTGCAGCTCTGAGTCATCTTCCTCTGGGGATGCCACAGAGTTTTCAGATTTCTCTGGAGATTTTTCCTGTGTCTTCGGAGCAGACCCCAATCTGGTCCATAAATTACCTAAGCCGATGAAAAACAAACATTTAAAATAAACCAAACCAAACAAACTTCTTCTAAGAGGAAGAAGTCAAGGAACCAGTTCTTAAAATCACTGCATCTCTTCAAACCCTTCATACTCCCCACCTTAATATTTGGCATGGAAGTGATTATATTTTGGAGAGTAGTTGAAATTAAGCTACAGGAAGCTCAGGAAAGCCTGGTTCACTGTTCCCCCTTTTCAGAGGATGCTTTAATTCACACCTGAAGTGCCCCTGCATTCCTCACACCTGGTTTGGTGCCCACAGTTTTGAAGCAGTCCTTGATTTTCAGCACATCTCCATGAAAATACTGCCCACAAAAATCCCCAGCTCCCCCTTACACATATTTAGATTTGAAAGCTCTGAACAAACATTTTCTAATTTATCCTGAATTTCATCCAACTTCACTCCCCTCATGGCCTTCTGCTGGAATTTCTCTGACTTGAAAAATCAAAGGCATTGCAGAACATTTTCTGCACAGAACTAACCTGATTTCTTCTCTCTGGTGTCAGAGTAGAGGCCTTTTACATCTTGCTTGGGGATTCCCAGCCTGCTGTGTACATCTGAGATGGGTTCTCGACGAGGAGCACAGGTACTGCTTGGAGGTTTGGTTTCTGGAGAGTGTGGCCTTTTTCCCAGTCTTTGCCTCACATCTGGGGATATTTTCAATGATTAAAATGACCAAAAAAAAAAAAAAATCACACTGAATTTACTCTACCTCTGCCAGCTCAGTTGATGCTCATTCACTATTCAAATTAGATAGATTCTCTGTTTTTATCTTTTCTTTAGTCATTTAAGTCTTTCATACTCAGAAAGTATATATACTTTCATACTTTCCTGGCAATTTCTGCAATACAATTTATCCAGATTTCATTTCATTTCTTGGCAATAAATTTGACATTTAATGTTTTCAAGTTAGGTTTTTATCTTTTGCAAAGAGCACAAGTTATCCCATGGCTTGCTGCATTTCTGGTGTAGCAGCTCAGTGTGTAAATATCCAGCAGGAGGTAAAATTCCATGAAAATTGGTCTGCCTTCAGCAATGCTTTTCAGATGACAGATACCTTGATTTAGAATTCTAACACTGCTTGGTATTTGGCAGAATAAAAGAAAAAGAATCCTAAATATATTGATACTTAACCTTTGATGTGAATTTTGTATTCTGAAGTTTGCCTGGCTTAGCTGGATGTTCCCAATCTTACAGGGCGTCCAGACAAAAATATGAAGGCAAAGGGAATTTTAGGACCATGTACCAACTTGTCAGAGGTCCAAAATGGGCAGGAGGGGTAAAATATACAAACATAATTGACATTTCATTGATACAAAAAGGTATTTTTCACTTATCAGTCAGATACTATTACATATGTCAGAAGCAGATAAAATTATACACCCTTAAGTCAGAGAAAAAAGTCATTTAAGCTCAGAAATAAACCCTGCCAATTGCAAAAACATCTATATTCATTTAATACATTCTTTCATGTAAGTGTAGTCAGTGTTTCACATTTGATTTTGTGCATGACCTTCCCTGTGTGCTGTTTCTGAGTTGTGGAGAATCTCTGCCTCAAGGAGGGAGCAAATCAAAAAGGACAAAGTGGGGGGAAATAGGCACAGGCAAAGAAAATGGATGGAAATAAACATCACTAAGAAACCTTTCAATAAAGTGTACTCGATTTTTTCCCCAAAGCAATTCCCAACTCAATCTCTTAGTGAGGAAAAACCGTGTGAATGCAGAGTTTATCTGCAGGGGAGAACAGATGTGAAATGAATATATTTTAGAGACAATTCTGCCCAACAATGAGTGATAAAATTACCTGATTTGACAGTGCTGTTTGGCTGCCGTGGCCCAGAGTTATTCTGACGTTTCTCTTCCAACAAGAGCCTCACATCTGCAACTTTCTCCAAGGATCCTTTGCTGCCAATCCTGTTTTTGATGTTGCTGGTGGCTATGCTATCAGCTCGCATGGAATTCCTAAAAGAAATCATAGATTTGATGTCCCCTAAATAAAATCAAATCTACTATAGTTCTTAAGTCTTCTTGTATGGAATACTACATGGCAGAAAATAATAACACCAGGATTTCTCTCCTGAGAAATGGAGGCAAAAATATTGCTTAGAAGCTGTTCAAGCCAGAATCTTAAATTTAATAATAATAATCCCATTAATACTTCAGTATCCATTTCAAGGCAGGTTTGCCTCCCTAAGGCTGTGCCTCTGGGTCAAAACTCAGAGCAGGTAAGCAGCCTCCAAACTGGTGACATTATAATGAGTATAACCACCCTACTGAAGGGACATGTGGTAAACTTATTTTAATAATCTACAATATATACAGTTTTGGTTAGGAAGCCCATAATGAACATAAATTCCTTTCTGTCATCAACAATTAAGGCTTATTTTTCTTTCTGAGAAAAAGAGCAAGGGGCAAAGAGGAAACAGAAATAGGAGTTATTTCTCCCTGCCCTAGCTGTGAAATGCAAGAAGTTACTTGTGGTTGTTTGCATAAATTTCTATTGATTCTATTTCAAGTTTTATTATTAGCAATAAGCAAGGATAGATGGATCTGCATAAAGGCTGTATTTTAAATAAAAAGTTAGTTCTATTAAAAGCTTGTATTTACTGTTAGAATATCTACTACAAAATTATATTAAGAAGTGAAAAACAGTTTCAAGTTCATCTTCAACCTTCGACAGCTGTCCCTAAAACCAGGAATGCCTTTTCACTGCTACTTTTAAAGGCTAAGAAACTTTTACCTAATATTTTTCAGCTGTGACTCCACCTCATCTGCATACATGGTCATCTTCATGCTTTTTTTGGGCGAGGGGGTGGATATCATTTTCAGTTCCAGGTCATAGTCCATCTCATCAGAGTCAGAGGTGCTGGCACTGGATCTCCGGGCAGCGCTGCGCTCCCGGGACTGCTTGAAAGCCTGCAGCTCATCCCGGTACTCCACCACCACTCTGTCATCTTCATCCATATCCTGATCTTCCTCCTCCTCCTCTTCCTCCTCAATGGGCTCTTCAGGAACATTTACCAAGCCTGCAGCAAAACAAACTCATTCTGATCAACTGAATTTTAGCTTGAAAACCCCCACCTCGCTGTAATTAATGATCTCCTGCAAACAAGTCTGTAGTTCTTTAAGTAGTTCTCTCTTCTTAGAGAGAATATTTTGCCAAATATTTTAAGTGGACTCAAGAACTGGAATAAAACTGCCACAGGACAAACCGTCCCTGGTTTTCACTGTGTCAGAGGCCTGGCCAAGCACAAAGCTGGACGGAGTCTCTAGAGGACAACTGCCTCTCGTGGAAGGTGCAGTTCTCCCTTCCTGAGCTAAGCACAATTCCTGGGATGGATCTTACAGGGCTTAACGTGCCAGGTGCTGGCTCTGCAAAACTCCTTTCAAGTGCTGCAAGCAGCAGTGCCAAAAAGAACGCGAGTGTCATTATGAAGAATTCATCACAGACACTGATTTAAATAGAAACAACTTCAATTTAGTCATCACCAGCACTCAGACATCTCTTCAGACAGCACTACATGACCAACATGGGAAATCCTCCATGAGATTTGACACATCCAGGCTGTATTTTTAACAGGCCAGTCACACTTTACTTACATCAGATTTTTACACCTGTTATTTTTCTACCTTAGGCAGTAGATGAAGATATTCGAGCCTAATTAATAGAATTTTCTCATCTCTACTGTTCTCCATCTAGATTGCTTTCCATAGACTGCAAGAATTCACTTAGCAAGTATGACAAATTGCCAAGAAGTCTGAAGAAGTAATTCATCCCTTCTTTTGGCCTTTGATGCTCCAGTCCCCATGCCCTAAATTTGTACAAGAAAAATGTCACATAAAAAGCAGCAGCTATTTTGGGAAGCAAGAAGCAGCACAGAGTTTCTGCCTCAGGAATTTCCTGTAAACTCTTAAAAGGGGGTTCAGATGTGTTTATTTTTTTAAAGGAAACTTCCACACATCCCAGGGGATTGGTGAGGCACTGCTCAAGCTGCTGCCCAGCCCTCCATGTCCCAGTGTCCCCACAGGGCTGTCCCAGTGCCACCAGTTACCCGAATGCCGATGTTTATAGGGAGGAGTCAGGCCAACATCATCCCCAATCAGCGTCCTCTTCCTGATCACATCCCGATGGATTCGACGGGAATGGTACCTTCTTTTCCTGCAAGAGCAGAGAGAGGATGACATTCCAGTCACAGGAATTCTGGCTCACTCATGAAGCCCTAAATGCTGGATTGAGGAGATGCAATTGTCACCCACTTGAACAGCAGGCACACATTTATGTCAGAGATCTGCTCTGAATGTTTTGAAACTTCACTTTCATGAGAAAATTCTCTGTAAATTCACACTCACACTGCAAAAACATTATTTACACCGAAGCATCTACATTAAATGAATAGAAAGAAAATCCACAAATTAAAACCGTTTTAGATTAGCTTGTCCCAGTACCTGCAGAGCTCCAACTCCTCTGTCCAACACTCACCAAGAATTGCTAAGGATTCCTTTCATGCCTCCATAATTTGGATTGCCATATTTCATGTAATACTGACTTCTCCTTGCAGCTCCCAGCTCCTTTTTGTCATCTGCAAAAAACAAATTATAGGAATTTTTCCCTCTCAGAATATAAGTAACAGCACAGCATAAAAATAAATAACCATCCAAAACCACAGAGTGAGACTGAGTATGCCTTAAAATCAGCATTAATTCACCCTCCTCCACGAAAGATTCCATTTTGCTGACACCTCTGGAATTTCTCCTACCACCACAGTTTTATTTGTGTCTAGAAACTGAATTCCAGGGAGACTGGGCTTCTTAATAGAGCATTACACCCCCTGTCACTGCTGGAGGCTCCAATCACCATCCTCATCATCTTTCTTTTCTTTTTGAATGTGCCACTTCCTGCATGGTCCAGAAATTATAAGGATTTTCATTTTACTCATAAATAAAATGAGTATTTAGCAATAATTTTTATTAATACCTCACTGGCATCCCAAGTTACATCTATATTTATAAAATGTGGAATTGACTTCTGGAAAAAGGCATCATAAAAACTATTCCATGGAATTGGGAGGAATGCCCTGAGCCCAAGATACAATTTCCAAGTACAATAATTTTCACACAACTCAAAGTGGGTTTAATTGACACACGAAATGTGGATCTGTGGCAAAATCTTAACACCTAACGATTAGCAAAAAATCAACACTTTAAAATAAGAAGAAGGTCCTTTGAGTCATGAATGAGTCAACAAACAAAACTACAATGAGCAATTAATTCAGTGTGCTTGTTAAGGAGGTCATTTACCTTTAGTAGCAACAGACATGAAGAGCTTGTTTCCTTTAGCCAGTTTATTGGCAGGGCGAAGGTCATTCCGCAGGAGAGAATCCTCTTCCACCTGGGAGAGGGCATCCAACTTTGGGGGCAAAAAAAGGTATTTTGGACTCAAAATTCAAATGACTGTTGAACAAAGATGGATTGCTTACAGAGAAGCAATCGAGTGGTTATTAAGAAAGTTGCTTTCCAAATGATGTTCAAATGAGCTCTGCTTTTTCTTCTTGACAAGCCAAAGTTAATTTTTAATGTAAGTTGTCCTGAAAATTTAAAGTATTTCCTTCTCTTGCTCTATAACATTAACTCAAGATTATTCAATCCACTAATTGTCAAATGACTCTATATTACTGACTGAAAAGCAGAAAATAAATAGCACAACTTGAACACAGAAAAAGTGATTTTTTCCCCGTTTTGTATCTAAATGTTTTATTAACAGGTTCTCATGCCCTCACACAATGATTAAAAACCTTTCTCACTTATAGCTGCTTCACAGAAATTAAAATTCAGACTTCCATGATGTAGGTGTTCAGTGAGCCATTCCTAAAGGAAATCCTAATCACACCTATTATACACTCAGGCAGTGAAGATTAAATTGCTCCCAGGACATCAATGTGTGTGCTGATTCCCACAGATCCAGGGGCAGCCTAACTCCCATTGGTCTCTGAGCACTTTCCCTGCTGAAAGGTCGTTGCCTTCCATTATTGTTCTTTCATTGCCTCCTCTCAGCAGAAAAGAGAAGCCAGGCTCACTCTTAAACTCTCCAAAATCTATTTTCACAGAGCACTTTACATTGAGGTTATCACCACCAGCACACCTGCACTCCCTCGCACTCCCCACCTAATTTATTTTGACAATTAAATTGTGAGTTGCAAATATAAACCCAAAGTGCTGTGAGAACTTCACACCAGCCAGAGCAAAACGTCCATAGCAGAGGTTCCACCTTCCCTCTGTACTGACCTCCACATCACTGGGATTGTCATCCTCAACCTCGCCTTCTTCTGTCTCATCATCAGAGCTCTCCTCCTGTTTTTCTACGGAAAATAATTGGGGAACAAAAGAAAAAAAAACAACCAAGCTCCATTTTAGTGTGTCAGTCTCGTTTGATTTATGATTACCTACATTGTCTGAGATCAGCCTGAAGGTGTTTTCCTTTCTCCTGTGCAGCCTAGGGAATATTCAAAGCAGTGAATGCCTACGGAAAAGTGGAGCACAGCGAAATTCAGAGCCCTGTGCCTGCAGCTGCACACGTGCATCAGTAATGGAATTCTCTGAAAGCCAACGAAACTGCACTGCCTGGCAGAGATCAGCAAGGCCAAGACACTAAAGGCACATAAAAGCCTTTCCTTTTAAAACGCCTACAAATATCCAATACTAACAGTGTAAAACAGGTTACTAAGCAAAAGCTTAGAAAGACAACAGTAAAAAGGAAAAAACCCCAATCTTAGTGACTTAATTTTACTGTGAAATAACTAAAAATGAAGTGCATGCTTCCAGAACTGCTAAAATTCTGAGCTGCTTTTATTTTTCAGAGTTCTTCTTAGCTCAGTGTAAGAAAATTCATGCTGATTTTTCTTCCAAAGTCCCCAAGAAATAAAATATTGTAAAAAAGTAATGACTATAGACAGCTATGAAGTGTGATATGCCAATTGCATTTGCAAAGATCTCAAAGTATTTCATAGGCCTAAGATTAAAAAACCCTCTCTTTTATAATTCAGAGGTCCTTATCTTAAATCTCATCCAACAATAGATTTAAAAACTTAAAATAGAGAGTGGCAGCTGTTCAAAAGATCCTGAAAATATTCCTGAGTCAAAACAATAAAGCACAATTAACCAAACTGAAACCAAAGAGAGAGTTTAAGTAAACAAATTACCCAGATTCAAACCTGAATAATTAAGTTCCACCAGGGAGAGTATTCAGGCATTTTTCTCCCTCACAAATTAGAAGCTTCTCATAGCAAAGACCAATTATTTTTTGTTTCTCTAAATGGCTAAAGAGCCCTGAAATTCCTATTTAAAAAAAGGAATGTAACCAAGCCAGAGGACTCCAGGGTATCTGTATGCATCTCACACCTTAAGATGTAATTGAACAGGCTGTACTTTCCCTGCTATCCCACTTTTCCAGATGAACAGGAGCAATTCAGATGACAGTTCTTCTTTTCAGACATGGTGTAATGATAATGTAAGATGCAACTCATAGCAAGCACGATTAAATACATATATTTATGCTCCATTTAGGCAACGTCCCTAATCTCCAAAAATTTCATAACAAGTCTTACTCAAAGCTTTAGCAACATTTGGCCAAAATTAAAGTCGTGTGGATGGTTGAGGAGCCACTGCTTTGGGAAGAAAAGCAGCATGAAAAGGGGGTGAATTAGAAGAACCCATGAGTTTAACAAAGCCTTAAACACTAATTTCCCAGAAGGGCTTTTGGAAGCACTGCAGATATCTAACAGTGAGACTGGCTACTTGCATTTAGGTCATAAATAGCATTTTTAAGAAAAATCTATGGAAAAGTTAATAAATATAACATCTTTTTGCTCTGTATCATGTGATAGAGCACCTGCAACCACAGCACTCACAGCAGCCTAGGAGCAGAACAGTCCTCAGGTAGCAAAATGCAGTTTTAAACTTCCACACATAAAAGGAAAATAAATTTACAATCAAGGCAGTCAGGAACCAGACTTACCACGACACTGAGATGTACTTTTGCTGCTCTGCTCTTTTATACCCAACCTTTTAATAACTTCTTTCTTAAAAGGATAACAGCCAAATTTAGAGCTGATACACGCCCTGGAGAAGTGATGCACCGTCACGCTGGCGTGAGGGATATACTTGCAGGATGGTGGTGCATGAAAAAGGGAATTAGCTGTGGCATTTCAAAAATAGGCCGTTTTCTCACACCTGCTTTTTGCCCACTTTGCCTGCCTTTGTAGGCACATCACACAGAGCTATTTCTGTGCACCATGTCCCACTATAAATACCAGCTCTCAGTATCACCCTCATCTAACACGTTTAGTATCGACTGAATTACTGCTTTTGGTCTAGCTCCAACCCACCTTTTAAGAAGCAGCTTCTTCAAAAGGTTTCCAAGATGAAAGCCTTTTTTAAAGTGGCAGAATACATTTACCTGAAACTATATGATAGAAGCTCCTTCAGTAATTTAGGTTATGCAATACCCCAGCACAAGTTTAAAGTTTCATAGATTTAATGAGATGATGTCTGTATCTGCATATCTCAATCTACCTTTCTTGGTTTTTTCAGCTGTCTTCTCTTCATTGTTTTCTCTGCTCTTTGTTTTCTCCTGATCAGGCATGGAACTCATATTTATTAGAGCCCGTGTTGCTGTCACTTCATCGAGCCAGACCACATTACCTGCGACAGACAGAAACACACACAAAACCCAAATGCAGTTTGTGTCATCGAGCAGTCATGCGTCGGGGGCAGATGATGTGGCTCCAGGGGCCACAATAATGACACATGGACAGGAGAGATG
>WEIT01034454.1:233321-253182 GCA_013389985.1 Dryoscopus gambensis
TGGCGGTGCCCGCAGCCCCGGGCAGGGCAGCCGGGGCGGCTCCGCTCGGCGCCCGGGCGGTGCTTGCAGGCGTGGAGCGCTTTGTGGTGGAATGAAGCCGCGTTTGGGAGCTGGGGCCGCTGCCCGCGCCCGGCCGTCCGTCCGCACCTGCCGTCCCGTGCCACATGAAATTCAGCATCTCGGAGCTGGGCAGCCTGCAGCTCCAGCCTCGCACCTCTTTGTTTTCCTAAACCCCTTGGCGAGAATTCGTAGATTTTCCGTGTCATCTCAGCCGGGAGATGGTTCTGTGGAAGTGTCATCCCCGAAGTCTGACTGTGACCAGGCAGCTTTGCATTACCAGGGAGGCTGAGTTCGAGCGGGGAGTTTGAGTAGTGGGAACTCTGCAGGATGTAAAGGCAATGGTTTGTTTAAATCAGATGTGAAGTTCAGTTTCCTTCCCCTTGAAAGGAGAAGTTTGGTATTATTTCTCATCAGCTGAACAGGTAATATGACAACAACACGTTTCAGTGTAACACCTCAAGAGCAGAAGGTGCTGATTGTTGCAGAGGGAAAAGCACTGTGAGAAGCAGCATTTTTGCTGTTTGGTCCAACTAAACCCCAGCAGTGCAGAACCCTTGGATGTGTCAGAACGGGCGAGCCAAAGACAGTGGTGTTCCAGCTGTGGGAATTAGTGAAGTTGGTGCTGGAACTGCTTAAGTGTGGATATTAATCCTTGCAAAATGATGTAGATGCGTGGTTGGCATCCCAGCAAGGAGCCACTAGATAATTTTTAAGTAAAATAGTAAGCCTGTGTCATAAGAGATTTGGTGAACTTATTTGGCAGAAAGTAAACCCTGTGAATTGCTACAGAGACACTCTGGTGTAGGTCTATGGGTGGAATAAGATCAGGACTGGAAAGATGTAACAAGACTTGTTTTATTTTTCAGTCTCTGCACAGAGTGGTTGACTAAGAAGGAGGTAACCTGAGAGAAGCCAAAATTGCTGCCAGTAGGTTTGCACTGTAATACAGGGGAGGCATTTCAGCTTGGAAAACCTGGGAAAGCCTTAACTCACCCTGTTTATCCCAGGAACCTCCTAGAGCTGCAGGGTGCCCTCGAGTCCCAAAGCTCCACAGGTAGAAGTTAAAGGTGGCTGAATTCAGCTGGGACTGGGAGTCATTGCTGCTGTGGGGAGTCAGAGTGTGTGGGTTCCCTGATGTTTCATGCATGTGCAGAGGTTTGGTGCAGGAATTGCTGACAAGGATGGCTGGTGTTGTGTAGAGCAGAGGCAGTCACCAGGAGGGTTTGTTGTGGAATCGAACCTAGTAGGATTTTACAGACAGTAAAAAACACTGGGTCATGAGTGTCTGTCACTTCAGGGCAGTTTTTTTGGGGGAGCAACTCATCTCTGGAAAAACAGTGGCATCACTTCAGTACAGCCATCCTGACTTTGTTCTTGTGTCACATCCTTAACCTCAGTAACATTTTGTGGTATTCTGTGAGCTGCCTTAGGTTAAAATCACGAAGTACATTGTAGTTCTCTTCTGTTTTAAATGATTATTGTGTTTTAAAAGAGTAGCTGTGTAAGCTGGTGGCACAATAGACTTAATATAGCTGAAAAAGTATAATTATGTTTTGGTTGGTCTCTTTTTTATTTGTCCCCTGGATGTTCTGGGGAGGGGTGATGCATCACTCCTGCACTACAGACACTCCCACGCTGACTTTAGTGATGTTAATTAAATCATGCCTCCGTGCTGATACTGCTGTCTTCAGACTCCAGCCAAAGAAGGTGCTGGGGAGGTGTATGTTAAATTATACTTCAAGTGTAATTAAGGTGCTCTTTCAGAAAAAAATAAGTGGGAGGTTGTTCTGCAGGGGAAGGGAGGTGAAAACATTGGTAGAAGATTGAAGATGATTTTGTGTTTGGGTAGGGAAACTAATGCAGTAAAAAGAGTTAAATGTTTGCAAATTGTCCTGCTTGTTTATTATGGCCAAGTTAAAACATTAGGAAAGCCAAAATCCCCATGTTTTAGTATGGTACAGGTTTTTTTAGCATTTATTGGTGGCAAATGCAAAGGTCTCGCTGGGAAATCTGAATATTCCAGGTGAAGTTCTTGGGTTGGGTTTTGTTGGTCTCAGTATTGTGAAATTCCTGACTGGTCTAACACTGCTCTCAGGGACAGGGAAGCCCCAGCACAGAATGAATGAGATGAGGGGCTTTGGCTTCCCTAATTTAAAAGTCATAATGTCACAAAAACACGATACTTTATTTGATTGCCAAAGTATAAAGTAAACTTGCAAACTCTTTGTTAAATGACCTTTTGACTGATGCTGCAGTTTCTAACTTCTTGCAGGTGATTTTTCAGCATAACAATGAAAAAAAAAATTGAACAGAGCTTTTTATGTCTTCCTGGAATGTTTTAAGGAAGTTAAAAAAGTAGAATAAATCATTGAATTAAGGGAAAGAAAAACATTCTGTTTTCAGTGAAAGTGGATCAGAATTAGGGTATCATTTGTGATAAAGTATCACAGCTATGGCTAAAGAAATCCCAAACAAGATGAAGTGCTCCGTGCAGGCATTAGCATGGTGATGGACAACAGAGGAAATACTAAATATATCATATGTTTGCAATTTGACATGGGGGTTTGGAGTAAAAATGTGAGATATGCACTAAAAAATGCTTGAAATACCTAAAGATAGAAATGCTCTCTGTTGAGAGTGCAGCATTATAAAGACAGAAACCTTAGAGCGTTATTAAATTTGTTTGTCTGAAGTAGGGAAATATGACAGATAAAATGCAGAAATGGATGTTTTCACCATTTATGAATTTTAAGAAGATGATTCTGAATTTATTTTCAGAATAAATTTCTATTTATGAATTTTCTAAATCGCTTCCATTGGGACTTAAGTTCCTGGAATCATAGAATCCTTACAGAATCATATTCACACCCAGCTCTGGACGAAGAGGCTTTAGGAATGTGTGAGCAGTGTGGTTTAACTCTGTTGCTTGGCGGTTTGGTTTGAGTTTTGTTGGTTTTTTTTCATTTTTATATTGAGATCAAAATATATTTAAATGCCGACTAATTGCAGCTTTAGAAAGTGCCTGTACTGGACATCTGCTCTTCGTATCCTCTGATTATCTGCACAAATGACAGTCTAACTCCTGAATGAATGTTCTCCTGGTGTGCTCAGAGCTCTTCCAGTCAATGGAGTTTTATGTTTTTATAGGGCGGTCATGGGACTGATTTGTTCTGCTCAGCGTGGGTAGGGAGGTACTTGGGAACAAGGAAAAGGTGTCCCCGTGGGGGTGGGGGAGCACAGGGCTGGAACGTGATGCCTTCAGAGCCCAGTTCCCATATGCTCCAGGAGGAACTGGCTTACATCACTGGGATATCTTATTGTGCCCTGTGTGATAAGAACAGCTTTTCTGGCCCTAAACACACCCTAAATTGGGAAAGGGAACCACCCTTACAGACTAAAACTAGATGCAAAAATTAAAGCCTGTATTCCTGGGAAGGAAAAGCTTTCCAAAGCTTGGGAATAAAGAGAAAACTCCCTAGTGACACTGACAGTTGGAGTGAAGAGAGAAGTGCAACCCCCCTGAGATGTCTGAGAAAGTGAGAAGTTGCTCTGTGGTTTCACCAGCTGCCCAATCAGTAGAATGTCGGGTGGTTTATAGCCCTAATTCCCCAGTATCAGTACAATATTTAAAACTTATATAAGCAGTCTTTCCCAGACTGACACAAAGCCAGCAGAGCATTGTGTCAGGAGGGAATGTTCATCATAAACAGAGAACTGACATGAGCCAGGTTTGAAACTTTCCTCAGTTCTGGCACCCTTTGGATTTTAACTCTTTCCTTGCGTTTCAGAGAGCAGGGGCATCCTGAGATGGCTGGAGTCAGGTTAGTGGTTATGGAGTAAGGAAGAAGGATGATACTCAGCCCTTTGTGCTGCTCATTCAAAGAGTAACCCTACTCAGCTGAGCAGTGCTGGTGGTGGAGGTACTCCCTGAGCAGCTTTTCTTCTTCAGCTGAGCCAGGCTGCAGAGGAGGGAAGATAATTTCCAGAACTCAAGTGTCCATCTTTGATTGGAAGTGACTTAAGTTCCTCCAGGAGCTGGCCTCACCCTTACATGCTTGTGCTTTTCCTGGGAGCCCTCAGAAGATGTGCACAATGTGCTGCTCAGACTTGTGCCTTCAAGAAAAATCCCAAGATTAGGAAGGAAAACTGCTCTTATTCCCAAAAAACCCCCTACTCACCTTGTTGCTGTCACTTTTTCTTGTGTTAGATCTTGCCTGAATTACTCCATTGGCCTGAAGGTATGAGCAGTGTTGCACTTCAAACAAGAGGCTGAAGAATTCCTCTGTGCCTGAAATCTGTCGATCTTTGAATTTCATTATATCAGGGAATGACAAAACTTGGGAGCCTGTAGTGAGTGGAATAATTTCCTTACTACCTGTGAGCATCATTTAGCTCATTGTACCTGAACAAGAGTATCCACAAAAGACTTAAAATGATGGAAAGTTGTCTACTTGCTTGGGAAGGTGGAGTTATATTTTATTTCCAATCTGCACTTTACCAACTGTGACTTGCAACTATTTTGTCCTTTTCATGCCTATTTGAGCTAAATTTTAGGAGTCTTCTATGTAAATTCTGCAGACAATTATGAGGTTGCTGCCTTTATATTAATTGGTGATTAATTTGGATTAAGCTTGTAGATTTTTTTATTCTAGGTCTTCTCAGATTTCTGTAGCTGCCTTATTTTTTTTTTTTAAAGAAAATCATCAGAAGTGCATGTGGTTTTCTGGCAGTGTGGTCTTTGTGAGGGTAACATCTCTCCTTTCTGATGCTTTTCTCTCTGTCCCTTCAAGGAGTGCATTGATCTTTCTACTCCCAGAATTTGGAGGGGCTGTGTCCTCTGGCTGCTGTTCAGCTGTGCAAAATGCCTTTTGGGATCTGATTTTCCAGGATACAGTTCAGTGATTTCTGTCACTCCTTCCCTGTACATAATGTTCCAGAGGACTTTTCTTCTTAAAGTCCAACTTGTATTCAGGTACACTTGGCAGCTCTTAGGCTGTTGTGCATTAATTCAAGAGGGTGAACCTGTTCCAAAGGAAAAACAAGACACTCCAAAACGCTTTGTTCATCCCGGTGAAGGTTGTTGGTGCTGACCAGGCGGATGAATGTTACTGATGAACTGCTCATTCCCTGTGACCTGTTAAAATTTTTCTCTGAATCCCTACATTGCTGAGGCAGAGCTCAGGCTCCTGGCTGAGTCAGCTTGTAGCAGGTTTTACTGAGGTAAATTGATGTTTCAGCCTCTATATTTCTGTCATGTGAAGTAATTTCCACGTCAGTGAACTTTCCTGAGATTCAGTCTTCTCCATGTGGCTGCAAAGAGCTTTGCTGCCCTGCTCTTAAAGTTCCTGTGACTTTTTCTTTTGATTCAGGCATCCAGCCTTGATCCTTAAAGGTTCACAACTAAAATAGTGGTAGATATTTGCTCATGTTTCTGTCACCAGGTTGGTCTGAAACCTGATGTCTTTCCCACTTGGTTTCCCACTTCCAGTGGTAGTGGAAGTGCAGCATTCCCAGATCCTGTTATACACCGAGAGTGAACATTGGCTGTTCTGAAGTGGTGTAGGGATGCTGCCTGTGCAGCCAGAATTCATCTGCTCTGAGCCCACAGAGCTGACAGAGCCACTGGGGTGAAATTCCAGGGTTCTGGCCAAGCCTAGAGCTGTAAGTTACATCTCAGCAACAAAAACTGAGGGAGTTTTGCATCTTCTGAGCACTACACTTTGGGAGAGTAAGATGGAATCTTAATTGTCTTCCCATGCTGGGCTTGTCTTTCTAACTGATAATTACATTAACTTCTTATCTCTTGGTGATGGCTGTTTGTGTTTTGTTTTTTGCAGTTTTTTTGAGGGTATTGGGTTTGGGTTTTGGCTCACTGTGTTTGTATTCATTTCTTTTGAGAGCCTTTCAGGGCTGTTAATGCATGCAAACGTGCATTTTCCAATGACTTAGTTCTGCTCCTTTGAATTTCCTTTAACCAGCTCCACTAATGCTCATGTTCCTTCAGGATACTTCAGGATTCATTTCTCGGGTGTTTGTCTGTGTTGATCTTATTGAATCTGCCCTTTTCTGTTAGAACCCCTTTTTGCTCTCCTGAAAGAACTTGTTGTAGCATTAGCTTTCCATGCTGACAGTGCTACTTTGCAGGGAGTTTTGGATCAGTGACAGCTTGAAGGATTCTGCTAGCTTTGTACTGCAGAGCTAAGTCTTGGGACTGTTAGATATTCCCTGCAGAGAAAACAGACTTGCAAAGTAAGCATCTCTTTCTTGCTAAAAGAGTTACTCATTAAAGCATAAATCTTTTCATCCGCGCTTCCCTCCCCCAGCCTTCCCCAGATCTTCCCATAACCGACTGCATGGGGCATGGTGGAAATAGAACATCATGTGTGTGTTTTTCCCCAGCTGAGCCTGAAGAACATAAAATGGAAAAAAAAAAAAGCACGGCACACAGATTGGGAATGGAAATGGATATTCTGCACTTTGATGCTTGTGTGAACATCATCTGTATTCCAGTGTATTTGAGGTTTGGATTTATAGCTTAGGCTCCGTCTGACAAACGTGGCAAAGAAGCAACAAGACTTGAGATTAAAGGCTGAGTCATAGCTGTTATGAAAATATATGATGTTGCTTTGCATTGCATAAAATGTAGATAATTTTCTTTACTGGTACCTTTTATCAAAATGAAAAATAACTTCATTTGTTCATTGATATCACTTCTTCGCTGCTGTGCAAAGCAGTTTTCTGTAGTGTCCATGTCTTTAACCCAAGATGTTACAACAGGTAAATAACAATTATTGCAGTGTTGTTCTTTGGAAATAGATCTGAACAGCAGAAGAGAGTTAAAAAAATAATTTTGTTGAAATGGTACCAAAATTTAATTTGCTTCCTATATTTAGAGTATAAAGCAGGAAAATTTTACAGGCTCCTGAGAAACCCTGATGCACTGAACATTTTCATCTGTTGAATCCATGTAATATTGAAAGAAACAAAGATATTTTTATCCTAATTCGGGAAGTTTGGCAGTGCCAAAGAATTTCTCTTTTCCTTCCTTGACAAAATCTTTTTAAAATAACTTGTACTCATGATCATGATAGTGCTGTCTTTTGATTGAAAATACTCAGAAAAGCTGAATATGATGTAAAGATGATCAAATTTGGTGTTGAAACACTTCTCTGTAAATGTATTTGTCTTCTCAGATGCTTTATTTACAGTTTTAATGCTCTCTTTGACATGTTGCCTTCTCTTTTCAGGGTCGAATCCCACAAGATTTCGAATAGGTGACCAAGAGTTTGATTCTTTGCCATCTTTACTGGAATTCTACAAAATACACTATTTGGACACTACAACCTTGATAGAACCCGTTTCCCGCTCGAGGCAGAATAGCGGGGTTATCCTCAGGCAGGAGGAGGCTGAGTATGTGCGAGCTCTCTTTGACTTTAATGGCAATGATGAGGAAGACCTCCCCTTTAAGAAAGGAGACATACTGAGAATCCGGGATAAACCTGAAGAGCAGTGGTGGAACGCAGAAGACAGCGAAGGGAAGAGGGGAATGATTCCCGTTCCTTACGTCGAGAAGTATAGACCTTCCTCTGCTTCAGTCCCTACTCTGATTGGAGGTAACCAGGATAGTTCCCACCCACAACCACTGGGTGGGCCGGAGCCAGGGCCCTATGCCCAGCCCAGCATCAACACTCCGCTCCCTAACCTTCAGAATGGCCCTATTTATGCCCGGGTTATCCAGAAGCGAGTCCCTAATGCCTACGACAAGACAGCCTTGGCTTTGGAGGTACATAATGGGCAAAACTTAGAAGGAAGAGATCTGTTCAAGGGATTTCCCTTTCAATCACGTGCTAGTTTTGGAGGAATGAGAAAGGGAAAAGTTTTGTAATACTGGTTTTACGTCGTGATTAATAAGTTATGGATAAAATGAGTGACTCGAGTCACTTGTAAATTACATTATTGTTGATTATTAATAGGTTACTGAACCAGTATCATGTCTGTTGTCAACCATCACTAACATGTTTCCCCATCCATGTTTTCCATTCCCAAAGTGTTTATTTTGTGGGGGAGGGAGAGGGAGCAGTTCATAAATTGTGTGTCTGAACCTGTGTTTGCTGTTGTGTGCCTCACCACAATCTGTACACGGTGTGCTGGGATGTTTGTTGGTTGTGTTGGGGTTTTTTTCCTCCCCAATCTGTCAGCAGTTTTAAAGCAATCAGTGGAAACATTGATACACTTTGAAATTACCTGGACTGAAGTGATGATGATGATCACACATAGAATTTAATTGTAGCATCACCTCAAGCAGATTACTTTGGGTTTAGGTTTTAAACAGGAGCATTTTACAATTTACACTACAATTTGTTAGGGAGGTCTGGTATAAAGCAGTGATTGGTGGAGTAGGGTTTGTAGTAAAGCAGTGAGTTTCCCCCAGGTTGATTTACTTCCTGACAGGAACAACTACTTGCACAGGCCCTTTTTGATTTTTTTTTCCTCTTAAAAAGGTGACTACAGTGCTCTATCACTCCACATCAGATAGTTCTCCCCCCAGTGACATTTGAGGAAATTGAGACTAAGGTATTCCCTGTGGCAGACCTTTGCCTTAGGATATGTAAATTGTATCCTTTAATCTAGGCTTTCTTTGAGCTAGAGGCTCTGGAATTTCCTGATACCTAATTGACTTCCTGTTTATATAACATTTTAAGTACTTGGGAAAAAACAGTTTCTGTGCTGAGTCAGAGTATCTCCTCTCCACTGTCAAATACTTGGTGTAATTGTGCATAGCACAAAAGGCACTCCAGGACTTCAGTGATCTGGCAGCTGTAGGTGTGTGTCTGGTGCAGAACTGGGAAATGCAGCACATGCTGCAGATGGATAATTGATGCACAGCCTGGCAGAGCTGAAATCTTTTCCCACATAGGCAGTAAATACTCTGAGTTGTTACATGTTCTGTTACATATCTGAATATTTTGGGGTTGAGAAGCAGGTATAGAAATTTATGTCAACTCGTCAGATTTTGGGGAAATGTGAGGATTTTTACTCTTCAAACTTTCATAAAGCCTAAAATGCTGTCTCTTTCCCTCTTTTTCTCGTTCTTTCCACCCAGTTACCTCCCGGAGCTTGGGAATATTCCTGAATGCAGACTGTTGTAATTACCAGATGTTAGATTGGGTTTGAGCCTCTAGATATCATGTTGTGGCATATTTAGCATAATCTTTTGGTTTTATGTCTGAATTTCGCATTCTCTTAAGCCTTAACTTTACACTTCATTTCACTAAAGAACCCCACACTGCTGCCCAGCGCAGGATTTGGGAGCATGGAGTGAAATGGGGAGAGTGAGGAAATGCTGCTAATCCAGGCCATAAGCAACTTAGAGTGAAAGGAAATACTTTTCATGCTGGAGAACAGCTTGTGAGTGCCAGGGCTGATCTTAGGTTAGTTCAATCCTCTTCACCAAAGCTCACATGATCTCTCAAGAGCGCTGTGCTGTAGGAAGAGCAGTTTTGTGGGTAACACCTCTTTTCTGAGCTACTTTACACCTCTGGTGTCTTTTACTAACTGATGGTAAAGGCGGAGTAGCTGAAGTGTTTGGGAGGGGCAGCTGAGAAGTCTCAGCTCGGCTATGTGACCACGTGAGATTTCTGGTGTCCAGAAATGGCTTTTATGGGCCTCTTAAAACTGCTTAAATATTTATCAGTTGACATCTTGGCCCTCTTGGTTAGGGTGTTATATTCCTGTCTTGCTCTCCATTTAAGAAATGCAATAGGTTTGGTGGTTCTTTATTTTGTATGTAATATTGCAAAAATGTCGTTTTTAGAAGTGAGCCATCTATCACTGCTTCTAGTGGCCTTCGAAGCTTTGCAGCTTTTATCACTTCCAATCACAATGTTACTGAGTTGCTTTCGATGTCTGTACAGGAAAAAAAGCAGTATGCGTTTCATTTTCTCCCCAAGTTTTTCTCCATCCGTAATAATAAGGTGCTGTTTCTTGTCGTCTCCTTTTTCCACGTTCCCTTTCACTTCATGGTGTTCCTTCTCTGTTTATTTAGAGATCTCTTTCTTAGATAACTTAGTAGAGAGCATTATGTAAATCTTATCAGATCATTTTTGCCCAGACCTCTTTATAAATACAGAAAGTGGGATTCTTTCCAAATGAAAACTCTTATCCTTAAATCTGGCAATATTCATGGGAGGGGGTGGATCCCACTGTTTCTCTTAGAAAAATAGATTCTTAACATCAAACAGTTTTTGCCCAAACTGCAAAGAGAGTATCTGTGCTGTTCTGTTATTTTAAGCCTGACATGCTTTTGAAGAGCTCAAGGAAGGAGGATCAGAGCAGGCAATGTTCTAATAAAGTCTGTGCTCTATTATGGAAAAAAGATTCAGCAGGAGAAGTTAACATTTATTTTGCATGTAACTGGACCTATGCAAGGCGTTTTCAGTCTATTTTAAGAGAAAATAGAGGAGAAAAAGGGAAGATCTGTGTGGTGAATGACTCTGAGATCGATCGATTTATTTTTTTTCTTTGTAACAGTAGCAGAACTCTGCCACCTTGACCTCACCAAAGAGGAGTACTTGGAATAAAACCACAGCATACAGAAGTCTTCACTTGAACCTTCAGTTTTGCTTTGAAGCATATGGGGTATATTTAGTTTTAAAACTTCTGATGAAGACTGAGACAAACCTGGCTTTCTAGCAGGGTACAGTGTTGTTCCTGAGGTGCTGTGCTTGGTGGGATGATGCACTATGGACTAATGTTGCCATAAGTCAATGCTAAAAGTGAGGAGAATTCAGAGACAACATCCTCTTTTAGCCTAAAGGTTTTAAAACTTCAGCACTTGTAATAATAAGTAAATTTTGGAAAGGTTCTCTGTATTGTCTTCAGGAGAGTGGTTGAACTATAGCTTACTAGGCTATAGAGGTTTGAAGCAGATCTAGAAAGCTCTGTCAGTTAGTCAGGATCTAATGGAGCCATTTTATTAAGCCAGCATTTGTGATATGGTCCATGCTTGCTTAAAGTTAGTCCTGCTTTGACAGGTGTAAAGATATATAAGAACAAAATGAGAAGGTTTATATATATAAATGAAATGGGAATGAAGAATTGTATCAGTGCGTCTGCTAAACGCAATTAGTGTACTGGTAAAAAGGAATATTTAATCTTAGAGGTCTCTCCTCATTTAACAATTACTGAAATGCAGCTTTCAAGTGTAGCTCCTTCTAGTAAGGGGATTTCATAAATGAGTGTCCCTTGGCTGCCATGGCCTTGAAACACCCCCGAAACCCAAAAGCCAGCTACAGGATGTTCTGGGAGTGAGGGAGTGTCGCAGGCATCCCATATTGGAACTCAGTGTCATTGCTCTGTTAAACCCACGTTTTGCAGGTGAGTTTATGGTAAGGCATCCAAGATAAACCCTAATGAACACTAATTAGTGTGTGATAGCAGAGCAGAGGCCAACAGTCTAAGAAAAATCCCTTGCAGTGAGCAAACCTCAGTGCAAGCTGTGCTTTCCCTTCCCAGTGGGTTGGAGGTTAAACACTGTTCTCTTAAAGGCTGATATGTAGATTATATCC
The DNA here is from genome assembly GCA_013389985.1 of Dryoscopus gambensis. Classification (NCBI taxonomy): domain Eukaryota; kingdom Metazoa; phylum Chordata; class Aves; order Passeriformes; family Malaconotidae; genus Dryoscopus; species Dryoscopus gambensis. The sequence continues at coordinate 244,949 of WEIT01034454.1, forward strand.
AGGTCTGAAGCAGTTAAAAGTTATCTAGGACATTGTTCTGGTAATGGCTGTGATGAGGAAATCAGATTTTCCACTTCTAGCATTGTCACATTGAATCTTATCCTTGTTAAATTATAGTTGATGTATTGTTTTGGTCAGCAGAGTATTTTTCTTGGTACAACCCCCCAGTGGTTATTAGAAGTAGCAAAATTATACAAACTGCATGATTAAATTCCTAAAGAGCTGAAGCTTGCATGCAGTGCTGGAGGAAGGCTTCCTTTTTGCCTGTAGCAAATACATAAGAGGATTTTCTTCAAAATATGATTCATTAAAATGTCTATACTAATGACTACAAAAGGAAAAAATAAAGCTACTGCAAGAGTCCCAATGGGCCTCTCATTACCAGATAAGTAATCATGAGAGGTATGGAAAGCTTAATTAAATGTCCATGAAAGGCTTGAGTTTATGAACTGTTAAAAGCTTGTCTGGCAAAAGATTGCAAGTGATTAAAACCTGTAAAGTTAATGGAGATTGGTAACATCTGAAATTGTTTTCCTTGTTCTTCCTTGGCTGCCCAAAAAGTGCAAATAATGAGGTTGTGTTCTGGATGGATTTGGAACACAGTGATGAGCATCTGTGTAAACTTTATATTCAATGAATTTCTGGATGAAATGCAGTGAGGCCTTTGGCCACACCTTCAGAGTTTATTTACAGTATTAGTGAAAGAAAATAGAGCGTATCTGTTCCCAAAGCATTCTCCATCTGTGATGTGGGAAGAATTTAAAAACCGTTGTACGTTACTCGTAAATCAGATTATTGATAAATTTCTACAGAGGGATAGAAACGGGTAGACAGCTTTTCAATGGTGCATTCATTAACTCTCCAATGTCTTTACAATGTAAATTGTGCTTCCTCAGGTTGTGTAAGTGCCACTCAATTAACGTACCCTTAAATACGAAACAGAGTTGGGGACTGATCAGACCTAGACTTGTGTCCTGGTTTGAAGTGCCTGCACAGCCCTGGGGAAGTGACTGCTGTGCAGCTTGTGCCTTTGTCACAGGGAGATGATGCCTTTGGAATTGGTGCTGGGAATATAAGGGTGGAGATTAGAATTGGAGATGTATTCCTAGGCAAGAGGGAGAGGGCATCAGTTGTCTATTCCCATGAGTGCTGGACTTGGCAGGGCTGAGTTAATGGTTGGACTCGATGACCCTAAAGATATTTTCCAACCTAAACAATTCTGTGATTCAATGCGATTTATTTCTGGAAGAAATCCATGCTAGGCAAGACTGAAATGCCTTCTGGCCTTGCCTTTGGTGGTGGCTGGTTGTGGGTGCCCAGAGTAAGAACGGAGCAGCATTATGGCACTTCTTACACACCTGTTATAATCTGTGGAGAGAGAGAGAGATCCTCCACTTTCCAGAACTTGAAAAGTGGAATTTCAAAACTAATGAGCAGTTGAGCTTGCAGATTAGTGTCCACTTGGTACAGGTACAAGCCTTCCTTGCTTTGTGAGACTCTGGATGGAGTCCCAGCAGTGGGCAGGCCTCTGTGAGCCCAGCAAGGCACATTTATCAGGACAGCACCTGATGGCAGGTCCCAAGAGCACTTGGAAAGATTGGTATTGGATTGCTGGCTCTTCAGTTCAGGTAGTTGTCACCTGATCTAGGCACATTTCTTTATATGCTTTCTTGGAGTGAATGGCATTGGGGGCAGGTTGGTGTCTCAGAAACTGTCAGGACTAAAGCTGCTTTTTATAGATGTGTATCTGGTGCACTTGGGTGACAGCACACCGAGGGAGGGGTGGCAGCTCATCCTGCCTGTGCTTCTGGATTGTGACGTGTGTATTTCTTACCCCACAGGTCGGTGAGCTGGTAAAGGTCACAAAGATTAACGTGAGCGGTCAGTGGGAAGGAGAATGTAACGGCAGACGTGGTCACTTTCCATTCACACACGTCCGTCTGCTGGATCAACAGAATCCTGACGAGGACTTCAGCTGAGTGTGGCTCAACAGTTGCTCTTACAGATGGGAACAATCTCAACTTGTTTTTATTGCAGTTGCCATCAAGACTATGCTCGGACCGACGCTGAAAGCGGTATTGCTTGGATAAGCATTCTGATAACCTGCAAACCCCTGGGACTCAACACCACCATTCCTTAAGCAAGGGTCATGTAATTCAGGGTACGACAGCAGATAACTCGTGTGTCAAGTGGCAGAACTAGGCCATGATTATAGGTTGTAATGCCTGCTTATGTCCACGTGCACGGCAGCCTGGACCTTGCCAGCAGCAGCAGCTGGAGAAAGCAGTGCTGTAGATGTTCAGATAACATTTATAGCTCTCTCCGGGCCTATTGCTTATGTTGCTTCTTCCTCAGGCAATGAACGTCAACCGTAGACAATTCAATACGTAGATAAAAATTTCACAAATTTATCCTGGAGCTCTCTCCATGTTTTTTTCCATCCTGGATTCTCTGTCCTAGAAAGGCTACACGGTGCTCTGCGTGGTCAGTTAGCTGTGCACAGCACAGACTGATGTGGGGCCCGCTGGGGACAGCCTTATGATTTACAGATCCTTACCATTTTCATGGTAAATGACAGATCCAATCAACCTCAGAATCCTAGAAGCTTGTGGACACTAGATTGATTTCTTCAGTACTGTTGATGCTTCAAACATAGCAGCTGATTTTAATTTAAGATTTTTATTAACACACAGTATCTCTTTTTATCCACAAATACAAGGCTTATGGAAGTGTAAACCTCCATATCAGTGCTGAAAAATACGTGCATAGCACTTTAATACGTAGCTTTAAAGCAGTGTTTGATTCACTAAATATACTAAAATATTGACACTGCTTTCCAATAAAATTAAATTGTGTAGGGCTAGCTTAATTTTTCTAGAATTCTTCAATATTTGTACAATACTGTTACAGTACAAATCAGTGTCAAACACGGTGAACTGACAAACCAAATATTACTTTTATTTTAAAGACACTCTAGGAACTCTTCTGGTTTAATTCCCATCTGTAAAATATTTGATAGTGAATTCATGAGGACTTTATTTTTAATAAACTAATGGAAAATAATTGTGTGCTTCTGGATTGATTCTCAAAAGGCATAATAAAGTAAATATGGCTTCCTAGCTCATGATGAAAATCAGCGCATTGAGTAGGCAGTATTATGCACTGCTTGATGGTTGTTTCTTAGTCTGTTCTTCTAATGATCTGGTTTTCTCTAATACAAATCAGAATGGATTTAGTAAGTTTTGTAAACTGAAATTAAACACTGAAGTAACTCTCCCTTGCCCATACCCTGGGTTGTTTTCCAAGCACAGCACTCTAGTGACCAAACTAAATTTGTAACTTTGACTACAGTGTAATCCATGCAGAAGGGTTTTTCTAAATAGTATCAAACTGAAACTGTTGGGTTTGGTTGCTTCAAACCTGTGTGACTCCAGTGGCTCATGGGCTGCATGTGCTGCAAAGGCCTTTGCTGCAAGGCACCGACCCTACAACAATACTGGTAACACTTTACCTCAGAACTCTGTAACATGCTGGAAATTATAATATTTCTGTTCTATTTAAGTACTAGTTGTTTTACTTCAAAACTAATCCATCAGCAAGTCTGAGTAATGTTCAGGTTATGGGCACTCATTAATTCTGTGGACTAATGTTAATCACACCTGTCCATCACCAGTCTCATGAGCACTACTGAGGATTATTATCAGAAAACTGACAGCAGGGACAGTGGTGTAAGAATGGAAACAAGGAATTGCAGCTCTGTTCTACCTTGGATTGCTATTCTGGTTAGGGTGACATGCCAGTGATTGTGGGAGCTCTTCTAGCTTAGTACAAAATTTACTTGGAAGGGAAAAAAAATTGAGAAACTAACTCTAGGTTCTGTAACTCATCAGGTTCTTAAAGGCTAATTTGTATTTTTTCTCTGATCTTGATATTTACTGTAACTGTTTGGGAGGGTTTTTTGTTCAACAGCTGCACTCTAAATAACAGACTTAATACTGAGTTTTTCAGTTGCCCATATATGCTTATATTTTTGTTCAGATACTGCAAAAGAAACCTAATAAACAGTGTGTCCTTAGACTAACACTGTTCTGAAGTATTTTTGCCAACTGCAGTTAATGAAAGCCCTTATATTTGTACCTTTCCAATCAGGAATTAAGATACCAAAAGAACATATATCTGGAAGTTTTATTATGCAAACCTTGCCTTTTTAATATGAAAGACATGAATTGAATTAACTAGCAAATACCCTGCAAACTTTGTAGATGTGGTTTTGTTAAGACTGTATAAATTGTGAATATTTGTACACTTTGAAAGAGCAAAATAAAGGAACTAGAGGAGTCTTAATAGCTGCTGTTACACTAGAATCCCAAGTTCTTGTCAAGCAGTTTTTTTAGCTGACTGATACATTAATGCAACTGTTTCCCACTTTTCAGTTCTAAACTGAAATGTGATTTTGTTTTATAGGTGATAGAAAGGAGTATCTTTGCATTTGGACAAAATAGACATTTCAACTTGTCAGGCTCTTAAAGGCAAATAGGTAGAAACTATGTTCATGAACATGTAGATGAAATCCTTTTGTGGCCTTTGTTTATCCTCTTCTATTTGTTCCCTCCCTTCTCCCCGATGCGTGCGAAAAAATCATTGCTCAGAATGTTGGTCACAATCTCTTGTCTCTCCTTGGCTGTGGTTTTGGTCTCTTGTGCATAGGCAGGTGTTAGAACTAGAATAATCATTTCTAGAAATACACCATGAAAGCAGAATGCTCAATTACACTGTGTTCTTCTGGTGCATTTACACATTATATCACACTAAAAAGTACAACTGGCTGCTATGTTTTTTTAATATGTATTTCATTTTGGTAAGCCCCAGCCTTTTTACTAATATATGACCTGGTTAAATCTTGTTAATCTGTTTGAATTGTATTTGTTAATAATGCAAATATTTCTAATCATGTTTAAGAGTAAAACACTTCCTTTTTATTAATGGTTTTGGGGAAGGATTCTAACCAAACCTGTTTGAAGAAAAATATGAACATGTGCCATTGTATTATAACACTATCCACTTTCTTGACAGCTAAAGTCCTTTTTTATTTTTTTGTAGCATGTAATGTATATGTTCATAGTACGTGAAGTAAATAAAAGTATAGCCAAAACTTTGACTCAGAGTCATTCTCAATCAGTTCTTGGAGTACTTGCACTTAATAATTAAAAATAGAGGGGGTATGGCTGTTTTTAATTGGCCATATTAGTATGAAAAAAATTAAAGGCAACACTTAACAGAAGACGAACCAAGGTAACTAATTTATCAACCAATAAAATATGGGTTTTTTTGAAATAAGGTGACTTTTTGTAATTAAATGAGTCAAGGGGTTGGGGGAAAAGTATATTCTCATTTCAAAAAAAAACTTGTGAGGAATGTAAAGATGAGATTTTCTAGCTCTTGGTCTCAATTCTACCTGCACAAGTGTGTGAGGGAATAGTCTTGGGATTCTTTGGATGGTGTGTGTATGTTTGGGAAGATAAAGAGCTCTTTCTATTTTCTTAGAAATATCAGTGAAAACAAAGTTCCACAAACGAATACCAGCAAGAATCTCCTGCAGGAAGCTACAAATCTGTGGTGGTGTGAGAGCACTATTTCAGTGAAAGGCCAAGGTGTGCAGGTGCTGTCAAGGGCTGAAGGACAGAAAATCAGGACCAGAATCCCATGAGGGGCAACGTTTGTAACATCAATCTGCGTTAATCCTACTTTTGCCACTGTATTCCTTAAAAACTGCAAGGGGACAGCAGCCTTTAGGCCCCAAGTATAAGAATCTTGATGTGTCTCCGCACAGTAAAGATTATCAGCTCCAGATGGAAAAAACCTTAAATTTTCATAGGTAGAAGCCCCCAGCTTTGCTCCAGTGCTCACACGCTGCAAAGCTGCAATCCAAGAGTGCCTTTTAATGAGATTAGCTGAGATAATTTCAGAGCTCCCTGCAGCCAGAAGGAAGAGGCCGTGGCTGCCCTTCCCCAGGGCCCTGCCAGCCATCCCCTGCTGCTTCACCTCGCCCTGGTGTTTGCAGAGCTCCCGGAGCTGATGGAACACAGGGCTCACGGAGAATCATGGACAATTCCATTCCTTCTCCTTCCAGCCTCGGGGTTTGGCTGCAGCAGTGGTTGAATCGATTCATGTGAAAGTTGAGGGGGCAAGGGGCAAGCAAGGATTGCATCAGCAAACTGTGCTGTGAGTATTTCCCTGGATTAGGCTGTTTATTCCTCATGCTTTGCCAAATCCCTGACCAATTTCCAAATATCTGAATGCCATCTGTAACGAGTGCATTCAAAAGAATTTAAAGTATTTAGACAATATGCTATTATTCAGCAAGGGTACCAAGAATGCACCTCATTTCTGGCAATTAAATCTGCCCGAAGTGTCCTGATTTATTTATATTATTGAACTCCTGCAAGCTGAGTGGCTGCTAAACACGAGGATCACAGAAAAATTGATCCAAATCTAATTTATTGTGCACAGCTCTCTAAGTCTCTGCTGGAAAATAGACTTTTATGGTCAATAAAGTGCAGAAGTGATTTGCAAGTCTTAAAAATTTACACAGAGACAGTGACTGTACACTGCTGGGACCTTTTGGGTGCCTAACTTTGTATCATGCATTTACCAACAATTCCGAAGTAAAGGTTTATTATGATTCCCAATTTCAGCAAAATCAGCATTTTCTAATCCTATTTCAAATAAATGGAAAAAAGCAATTTTTTGGTGGACTTGACACCTAATTTTCACCTTAGTCAAGACATGCTGATGTATTTGTTTTTGTGTTTTTGAAATCCTGATTAGAGGATCCTGATCTGTGAGAAAGAGGGCCTAAATGTCCCACGGAAACAGAGCACTGATTTTCTGAGCAGGCAAACAGTGATATAAAAATAATTCTGGCAAGTTTTTAGATTTATTTGTAAGAAAACCATAAGGTTATGTTAATTTTGCAGACCATAAAACTCTTGTTCATCAACTGAAAAAAAGTCAGGCCAACAATAAACTTGAAAAAATGTGCTTTAAATGGTATTTAAGGTGTGTGCCCTCAGTCACCCATCAAGAACCCATTTCAGTGGGCACAATACAATAAATGGGGATACCTGACATCGTGTCCAGGAGGTGCCAGGGCCAGCTCTGTCTCTGCTGTCCAAACCTGCAAAGGTCTCTGTGCACTTCTCTCATCAGAAGGGCTGAGCATCCTTAGCCTGCACTTCCAAGGAGACACTGGGAAAAGAGACAAGACTTCCTTCACACCCACCTCGAGCAAATCACAGAATCATGGGAGGGTTTGGGTTGGAAGGGACTTTAAAGATCATTTCATTGCAATTTCTCTGCCGTGGGCAGGGACACCTTCCACTGGACCAGATTGCTCCAAGCCCCATCCAACCTGGCCTTGGGCACTTCCAGGGATGGGGATCTTTGGAGATCATGCCAGCCATGCATAATCCCTTTTAGTTTTCTAAACCCATGCTGATTTCAGAAACTGAGGCATTATCTCAGTTATTTAAGTGTATGCTCCTTTTGTTTTTCAGAAGTACTCTGTGAGGAACTCGTGAAACATTCAATCATAATTTCCAGTTTTTCTAGCCCCCTGAAACTCTGAAATTACCACGTGCTATGCACTGGAGGTGATATTTCGAGCAAACACCCTGGGGAGGCTGCTGAAACCAGTATCTGACCGTCTGCCTTTCGGCCACAGAGCCACCCTTCTGTGTGGAGCACACCCGGTGATTTGTACCAAAATACAGAGAGAGGGTAATTCAAACAGTGCTGTCAGCGTTTGAGGGCAGCACAAACACGGAGAGAACGAGCCGCACTGAGGGAAACGCCACCGGCGGCTGGGCCCGCTGCCCAGAGCCATGTCCCGGTCACGGCCCCGCCAGACCCGGGCGGGGAAGCGGCAGATCCATCCCCGCCATTACCGGGCCGCCTCATCCCGCTTTATTCCTCATCCCGCCTCACACCGCTTCACCCATCCTGCCTCATCTCTCACACCGCCTCACTCCTCCTCAGCCCTCACCCCTCCTTACCCTTCACACCGCCTCACCCCTCACGCCGCCTCATCGCGCCTCACATGCCTCATCCCGCCTGACACCCCTAACACCGGCTCATTCCGCTCATTTCCTCATCCCGCTTTATTCCTCACCTCGCCTCACCCCTCATCCCGCCTCACACCCGCTCATTCCGCTTTATTCCTCATCCCGCCTCAC
>WEIT01034454.1:253734-279702 GCA_013389985.1 Dryoscopus gambensis
GGCCCTCGGCCCCTCGCCGGCCGTGCTCGTGGGGGGTCCCCGGGGACGGGGCTGCGCTTCTTTCTCTGCCTCTACCCCCGGCTGGAGATCCCGGTGCCCCTGGCAAACCCAGAGAGAGCGAGTTCTCAGCCTGCAGGGAGCGAGTACATGATCCACTGCCTAAAGAAAACGCATATGCTTTCATTATGTGGTAGAAATTACTACAGATCGTTTCACTTTCCCAGCGTCTTCTTTTCATCCTTTTTCCTCTTTTAAGTTTGTGCGCTATCCCTGATCATTTATTATCCGTGATGATTTAATATCTGGGAAAAAAAATGGTAGAGGGAGGAACTGGCAACCCTGGGTGGTGTCTCTTGCCCCAAAAATGTCTGTCTTGCAACTGTTCCTTTTAAACATGGTTCTCCTGCATATAATAGAAAGGGCCTTTAATTTTCTCGACTCTTCTGAGACTGTTACTTTGCCCTGAGAGCTGTGATTATTCATTTGAAGTGAAATAAATATATGTATGTAGAATGTGTGAATGCAGTTACACTTCATTTAGAGGTAAGAAGACACTCCAGATACTTCCTGTTCATAAATTTTCATGGACAAGATGACCAAGTTCTCACCAAATGACAGATTTTTACTGAATTGTGCTTAAAAAACATCTGAGGGCACCATTGCAGAGCATCTGAAAAATGCATGTTTTGGGGAGGAAAAGAGAAACTAAAACAAAAAGAAGGCCTAAATAAGACTGCTTTCAGCTAGAGTTCTGATAGGAAAATAATTTAGAATTAATAGTACCACTGAAGGGCTTACAGAAAAAAAACAGCCCCAAAAAAACAGGTATTGGGGTGCAGTAATTAACTTGGGCAGAGGAACACATCCATATTTCACAAGAAGGGTGCAGCTTCTGCTGAGGAGGGAAGGGTTCTCCACCTGGTATGGATGAGTCAGTGCCACTGAAAGCGTTGACTTTGGTTTGAGTGGAAACCCAGCATCCTGGAGGAATCATCATCCTTGGGAGCTCTTGAGGCATGACTGTGTTTCTGGGCTTTTCCTAAGTCAGCAGTAAATCACTTCATTAGAAGGTAATAGGACTCTACCCCATGGCACAGATCTGCAATGCAAACTTCCTGTCGACTAATAAAAATTGATTAGGAGGGTTTATTGCCTTGGTGCAGCATTTCCTTGGGTGGACTTTTGGTTCTCCCAGTACCATGAATGTGTGCTAAACAAGCTGCCCAGAGCAAAATGTAGAAGACTTGTTGTGCTGTCTTGCTACTGAATGGGCGTGAGGCTTGTTACAGTTTAGGGGGAAGCACTGAACTGAAAGCTGTCTTGTTTAAATCAGTGCTGTGGGTTTTAGCCTTCCAGAGTTTTTAGGAATCAAGTTGGGTGAACATATTTAAGATGCACCCTATAATTCTGCCAGCTGCTCTAAATGCGTCTTCACATTTCTCGTGTCCATGGCCTGGAAGAAAATGTACTGTAGATACGGTTTTATCATTTAATTCCGTGTTCTTGTTCTGCTGAAACAATTAAAAATGATTGGCATAATTTGTTCTTGTTTATGTGAAATAATGCAGTTCTGCCAAGATCATAGCTGAGACTGCTGAATAATTCTGTGAACAAAGTGATTTGAGAAACAATATGAGGAAGGTGTAAGCTACTCCTAATTTTGCTCCTCAGTTTGATCTTTGAGGCGCACAATTATGCGGCCACAGTTATTAATTGGCACATGTAAAATGGGGTGATGGTAAGTACTGGCTACAGATACATTGGAATACAAGTCCCTCAGGTAATTTGAATATGAGTTTGACAATTTTTTTTGTGTTTAACATGAGGATAAGTGTAAAGTTCTGTCCCATCTTTCTCCTGGAGACTGAAAGAATGGTGGGTTGCTATTTATGTATGGCTCCTGGCATTTATAGCAGCACTTATGGTGGGCATCCAACTGTGGCTTCTTTGGTGTTACTTACCTGACCCACTTAGGGAATTTATGAAGTCTTGGGAGCTGTATCTGTGAACAGTTGGGAATCTAGTCCTGTGTCTGTACTGTCCTCAGGATGGTGGCCCAGATTAAGAGGACAACTTTCTAGGTACTTTTGCAGTGTAAGTAGCACTTAAACCCTGATCTCCAGAGATATTAAGAGATTTGGGTGTCTGACTATCTTCACAGATCTGCTTAGGCATGTTATGGCAAATCACAAAATGCCAGGAAGCTTACTGGTAGTACAGGAAGCTTTGTGAGAAATCTCACTTACTGCTATGCCTTATTGGTAGAATAATGTATAACTAAATGGACTCCTTTTTTGGAAAACAATAGGAGTAAGTGATACTGTGGAGCTCTTTATATCAAGAGGCTGTAGAGGATTCCTGTAGACTGCTTCTGAATATTGAAACCAATTCCTGTTTCTGGAAGCTGGGAACATCTTTGTTATAGGTGAGAAACACGCTATGGCTCAAGGTAGACTCAGATGGCTGCTTTGTACTGTAAGTCTTGAAGTACATGACTTGGGTGAGGTGAAATAGGTGGGGTTTTCCCCCTCAAAACCACATGATATAGCTCAAGATACGGTTAAGGGAAAGACCCAAGCAACCCATGGCAGGTTTCCTGCCTCCCAGCACAGCAAGCTAACAGCTGGCTCCTTTTGTCTTCAGAAATTGCCTATCAGGGAAATGTGTCTTGATCACGAAGGCAGGAACGTGTGCAGCAGTGGGTTCAGTTCAAGATTTGAACCCTTTCTAGAAAAAACTGTCTCCTAGTGACAGGTCTTCAGCTTAGAGTGTAATGAAGAATCAATAAGTCACAAATTAGAATTCAAGTTGCATATTAATTTTGGTTTGCAGAGAATTGGTCTCTTTCAAGCAGATGTCAAACACACTTCAGTTTTTTGGGTTCCTTCCCCCATTAATGGTTACCACTTTCCCTGTGTGTTAAAGCTCTTACTGGTGTATTGATGTGGGATGTGACTGCTGTCTCTGAGCTAAAAGGCAGAAGAATCTCAGCAAATCCCTAAGAATTGTAGGAATCTTAAAGTATGGGCAAGACAGTGCTAAAGAACAAGACAGTACATTTTTTTTAAGTGGGAGATGTACATACTGGGACATTAATTGACTTGTCATTATGAGGGGTTGTGTGAGAGGGGGCCTTTGTAATGGCCTCTCTTTCTTGAATTTCCTGAGGTACCAGGAGCAAACAAAGGAGACAGAATTCTACAAGATGGTGTCGTCCTCTGTACGGAGCCCAGAAGCTGAACTGGTGTCCAGTTCTTGTACTAGAGGATCACTCAGTAGCAGATCTCAGTCGAGGGGAGAGATGTATGATGAGACCCACACTTGATATGTTTGCTTTCAAACTGAAATGCTTATTAGAAATAGTGGAGATATCCTCTTGATTTAGAAAAGTAAATGTCCACAGCTTGAAGAGATTGCAGGGACAATTTAAAAATGTTCTTGTTTCTAGAAGGAATCGTGGTAGACCATACAATTGATTATGCAGAAAATCCCACTGTTGCTTGAAGAACTTGGCCCATACCTGTTTCTCCAAGTGTGTAAAGGTACAGGACTGTTAATTGCAGAGTCATGCAGTCATGTTTTGGAAGGGTTGTATCTGCACCAGCTGTTACAAACCTTACACAAGGAATAGCAGTATAGCCCTCTGCTTTGTCCACAAAATCATCGTCAAGCCACTGTGCAGGCTGGATATTATTTAGTACTTTTTTTCCTCGCTCTGCCTGTTGGTTGTTTTAACTGGGAATCCACCTGTTGGGTTCTTCTTTGCTCATTTGTGTAAAACTTGTATATTGTGATAAGTGTGGAATGCTTCTCATGTGTGCTTGGGTTCTGGTATGACACTTAGAGCCAGTTCAGTTCTCTAAATTAGAAGCAAGATTCATTTTTTTCCTCTGAGTGGTTGTCTGAGCTGGTGACCTGAATGAGCCAGTTGAGAGGTCAGAGGGGTGTTGAGCTGGCAGAAGGGAATTGATAGGGATGGGCTCAGCCATCTCTGGAGTCCTCCTTGCCAAACACAGGATTCCCTAAGAGAACAGAAAAGCCTAATGCAGGCAGTGCAATACTGTGCCCAGAAGAATTCCTAATGGATGGAAAGAGGAGCTGAACTTCCACTTGGTTGAATTTGGAGCTCATCATTGTAGTGAGTAGGGTGGTGCCCACTGATGCCAGGTGGAGGTCTGTAGCTTTGGGAAATGCAGTTTGTGGGCATTAATCTGCGCAGTTACATTCATTTCTCACTGAAGAAAATACACTGGCCCCTATTTATTCAGTTCTTCTCATGTTTGTTCCTAGCAGTTTGCTGCTACTAAGTTAGTACTTACTACTTCTGTTTCTGTGGCTCACTCAGAAAAGCTTCCCACCATGGATCCCTCGTGATTCCACTGGTGGGCTTTCTCTGTTCTCAGCACTTGACTCTCATATTCATACCCTGTTTCCTGTCTTTCAGCCAAGTGTTTATCCATGTGAGGACTTTCCTTCCTATCCCATGGCAGTTGAGTTCCTTAAAGAACCTTGGGTGAGGGACCTTGTCAAATGCCTTTGGGAAATCCAGGTAGACTATACCAATTATGTCTTCCTTGTCCATGTGCTTCACTTGTTCAAAGCATTCCAGTAGATTTGTGAGGCATAATGGAAGGCCATGCTCTACGATGTGATGTTTATGCATATACCCACTCATTCCAGGTTTTTTTTAATGCAATTCCCATTAACTTGACCCCTAGTGAGTATTAGGTTTGTGGTTGTGTGGGTCCCCCTGAGTGTCTGCTGGAACCCTTCTCAAATGAATGATCTAAAACCACTTTGTGTTTGCTGCTGCTCTTAAAGCCCTAACTGAGAGGTTACACACAACAGATCAGGGCCAGATGCTTTGAGTTCTTGGGACTTGTTCCTGATAATCTTTTGTTCATTGCAAGAATGAGCAAGAACAAGGCTAGCACTTGTACTGAGTCTTTGAGTACTGTTTATGGTGTGTGATCATCTGTGGTGGACATGAGGGAAGACTTGTTTTTTCTGCTGTGTCCTCCACCTCCTCGCAGCTTACAGGATGCTCCTTTGCAGCTTTCAGCTCCTGAAATGCTGGAGTAGGTACTGGGCAGCAGCTTAGAAGCTTGAGGAGCTTGGTTTGTTTTATTACCCTTAGATAAGGGCAATAGAAAAGATTAAACTTAAAACACAACTTCCATTTTCTGATGTTCTGCTACTACTAAATGGAGAGTTAAGACAGTGCTTCTGCTGCTCTTCATTACATGATATATAAGAATTCTACTTTGTGGATTCTCTTAAGGTTCATTTTGATTTGAGTATGATGACCATCGCATCATCTCCATCCCATCTTTACTCAACAAGATCTCTTTCTGATCTTATTTTAAGAAGCTTTCTCACTTAAGTAGTTCCTCTTTCGGAAGGGAGCTACACCACTAAGAGGTTTTCTAGCTCTTGTTTTTTCCTGTGGTGATGTTGAAGGGGGAGTTACTCCAGCAGTAAGGTTGAAGTAGATTCTGTGTATTGTTTAAAGTCACCAGGAGTGCCCTGGTTGGAAACAGAAAATCCGACCCTGTAGCATCCTGGTTAGTGAGACTCAGGCACTGAACTAGAAGTTACAAACACTGCAGATTTGCCCTAACAAGTTTTCTTTAGTGCACCAGCCTTTGTTTAGGCCAAATGGTTTCTGTTACAAGCACGGATTTTGATAGAACTGCCGGATACTGGCTATTCCCTAGTCAGGGTCTGCTGTTTCTTGTTTTGTATCCTATGCTGGGAAGGTTTTTAGTCTTTCCACTAGATTTGCTGTACATCACCCATTTCCGTATTTCCTTACCTAGGAATATTGCAGTTCCCCTGGGTTTTCTGGATTTCTGGAGTTCAAGAAGCAACAAATACCTCATTTGTTTGTGTTTCTCATTTGTCTCTTTTTTTGAGGCAGTCATTATTTTGTGACCTAGTATGAGTCCTTATCAGCTGCTCCCTTTGTTCTGCGGCTTGGCCCCTAAGAATGGTTATCAAACGTGTGCTTCTCAACCTTTGTAAACTTAGAGTAAGGCATATTCTTTGTCTTCCACTTTAAACCCCAATCCCAAGCCATGCACCTTGCTGTTCCACAGACCTTTTGTAGGTGGCCACCACTGCCCCAACCCTTTGTGCTTCCCAGGCTGTGCCTGTGTGTCCCTCCTGGTGGCTGGGGGTGAGTCAGCAGGGTTTGCAATGGGGAGCCAGCATTTTAATCATAGTAGGAGGATATAGGGACCTAAAAAATGGACTGGGCATCATTGCAGTTTTGTAGTTTGTTAGGCAGTCTCAGCTTTTCTATAAGAATATACAAACCTGACCAGACAAAGTGCTTGTGTGTTGTGGTACTTTTTAAACAACAGCAGGTGCTTGGGGAAAGATCTAAATCTAGGGCAAGCATGTCATTCTCCAGAATATTCCCTTCTCCTTCCACAATTTACATTTTTGGGATTTCCTGCCCTGATGGTGGCATGATCTGACAGTAGCATGATAAGGTGACAGCACAATCACCTGAGAGGCTGGAACTTAACCACTTAAATACAGCCTCTGTCTCTCTGAATCTGCATAAGACTACTTTTTCCATGATGCAGTGTAAGCATCTCTGGATTTTGTGTGCAATGAGTTGTCATTACTGCAATAATCCTTCTTAATGAAATGTAATCTCAGACCTGTATTTTGTCTTGAATGGTCTCTGAGCTTTCCACCTCCTTGTGGAAACTTCCAGATTGGTAAAATGGCACTTAGAATAAAAAATAATTGTTCTGTTGGCAGGTATAGTTGGTTTTTTTTTTCTTCTGTTGGAGGAGCTACAGATACGTTGTCCCCTTGTTTTTGTACTGCCTGTGTTCTTAAGATTTTTCATCAGGCTTACATTTTCAGGGCTGGATTATGGATTTACCATGGAAGACCAAGGTATGTGCATCATATTTTGTCTTGTTGAAATATCAGCCCAGATTTTTGTATTGTAAGTAAAATTGGGGTCTTTACTAAACTAGAAACCTTTTCCTCCAACATTTTTGTGTGTAGACTACTAAATGTTTTCTCTTTGGGTAAGACAGTTGTTTATGGGTGGGATTCTGATCTGTGGTTGTGTGGTTACCTAGTAACAAGATTAAGATTTTTGAGGAGGAGACCTTTCAGTTCCTGTTGCCAGGGTGCTGGGAGGTTTCATACCCAGTGTGAGGCGTGGTGAAGCTGGAGAGTTTTCACAACAACTGCAGGAACCTCAGCTGCTGCCCCATCCCCCAGCATCCTGTTCCCAGTGGCTGTCACTTGTCACAGAGTCTATTTAACTTACTAACAACTCAGTCATAAAAATGTTGGGGTGATAAGGGCTGTTTACTGATAGTAGTGGTTCTGAGCAGGTGCCTGTTTTCCTTTGGCTCCGTTGTTTCCGTGGTTGTGACTGCCGAGCGTGGTTAATGACCTCCTTTGCCAACAGACTGAAGAGATGCAACAGCACTCAAATACTCACAGGAGCTCCTTGTAGGGTGGAGTCTTGGGTTTGGCTTTGTACCAGATGTTGCACAGCTTAAATTGGGTTTCTCCTCCGGTGCACAGAGGTGTGCAAACCTCTGTTTCAAGGGCTTGTAGATGTTCAGACTGGTAATAGATATATAAAATCCTGCAGAAGCCAAGCAATTGATTAAATTGGTAAGGATGTGTTTGAATGTACTCGGAAAACTAGATACTCATTTTCAGGGAGCAGCAAGTCTTGTGTATAGTTTTTTCTTTTAAATTTTCACACTAGACAAATTTGCTTCTAGGGAAGAGATTGTGAAGGAAACCTGTAGAACAATTGATAAAACGTGCCCTTTTTGCCCCAGTTGTTGCAATTTCTTGATACAGGGCAGAAGGTCTTGGAAGCTCTTGCCATACATGTTCCTCAACCTGCACACTTCTGGACTAATTATTGCATGTATATCATTGTTATATGAGATAAGTGTGAATAGGTTTTTGCTGTCTTCATTAAGAAGCAGGTTTTCTATAAAAGCATTGTGTACATCCAGGAGTATGACTGAAGTGCTCTGTAGTTAATCCCAGTGGATAAAGCACAATAATAGAAACTGTTTTAAGAAAAGGCGGCATCTTCTGTAACCTGTGAGATTGCCTTCAGATAAGCAACAAATATTAGGCTTAAAAACAAGAACTGCATTTTTTGCTGGAGCTTGACAAAGATACCCAGGTCATAGAGACTGCAAGTCTCAATTCCTAATGGTCATTTTTGTCCACAAGAACTGTCAAGTGTCTTACCTTGAGTGTGGTTCCACTGTTTTAGGAAACTTCAAAATATGAGATGCCTTAATTGGCATAATTTTCTAAATGTACAGCTTTTAGATAGATTCTTTGTATGAATGGGATGGTAGGGTCATCCTTCAGGAAATAAATCATAGTGCTTGCTTTATTTAAGTAGCAAATTACAGCTATATTATATTGCCTGTAACTTAGCTGGCTTGAAGTACCTAATTAATGTTTATGTTAATATCAACTGTGTGAATGTGGCATATTTTAGGGCAGCTCTCCAATTCTTCAGTAAAAGCAGTTCACCATTTTGCAGTTGCAGGGTGGTGTTTTCCTAAGGTTTTATCAAATGCTTGGTGGATTTTTTGTTACTTTCTGTGATTTGGGGAAGCAAAATCTACTGATAAAAATAGAGCCACCATAAAATTTTTGTCCCCCACGTACAGAGACCTGTTGGAGAGTGATAACATTGTTCCTGCCAGGGAGCCTACAGTCTCCATTGCTGAAGTAGCTTGTGCCTGTTTAGGTTGTGATTTTGACGTCTGAGGGGAAAAAAACTACAGTTAAGCTTCATTTGTATATGTAACTGTTCTTCTAATGTGTCCTGAACAATCACAGTGTGGTTAGGTAATGAAAGGGTTATAACCTTCCTTAAGTAGTTCAGTCTTTGCTTCCACTGGAGTGTAGGAAAGCTGTATTTGGTAATAATTGTTTTAACCTCAGGTTTAAAAGTACTTTTCAACAGGCTTAAAATATAAATATACATTCATTCATATTTTGTGTGTTACTTTTCTGTGTAAGTGGCTGCTTGGCATGGGTAGATATGGTTGCTCTGGCTACACTCAGGATGACTTTTTTGTTACCACTCCAAGCACCAAATTTTTCTTTTGGAGGTTCATCTTGCAGCTTTGACTCACTTTCCTAGTAGCAGTACTCATACATCTCTCCATGTATTCAAATCTGGATTTTATGTTTTTCTTAATTACCACATTACACTGTGTTCCAGTTGACAAATCAGTGGATCATTCTGTAATTCCTCTGTTTTATCCTGACTGTGCCAAGAGCCAGATCACATTTGCTCATCTTTTCTCACAATGTTCTCTGCCTTCTCCAAAGCACTCTGAAGAACACACACTCCTGTAGGATTGTACTGATAACTCTTATCCACTGGGGAAGAATGTTCTTGCTGTTACATCCTTTTTTTCTGTGTGTTAAAAAAGGCAAACAAAAAAAAACCCCCACCCAAACCAAAGACGAAAAAATAAAAACCAAAAGCTAAAACTGCCTTTATAGAATATTTGGAACCCTTGAAAAATACCAGATGAACATCAGATACTTCCTTTGTGTATGTGCTGATTGATTTGTTTGGAACACTCCAGTGTAAAAGCGAGCAGTAACTGGATGAAAGGAGGCGGGAGCCTAATTTCCTAAGCTCTCATTAATGTACAGCTTGTATTGAATGATTTGAAAGATGCTTCAGGTGTGAGAATAACTGCCTGACCTTTTCCTCCTAGAAATGGTTGAATCAATGAAGAAAGTGGCTGGAATGGATGTGGAGTTGACAGTGGAAGAAAGAAACCTGCTTTCTGTTGCGTATAAAAATGTGATTGGAGCCAGGAGAGCTTCCTGGAGAATAATCAGCAGCATTGAACAGAAAGAAGAGAACAAAGGTGGAGAAGACAAATTAAAAATGATTCGGGAATATCGGCAAATGGTAAGATGGAGTTGGTCTTACAGCAAAATACCATTTAGTTCTGCTCCCCTTGCCATAAACTGCCCTGGTGTTCCAGATTGCCTTGATGTGCTGACCTGGAATAGGGTGACAGCCTTGGAAGGCTGGATCTTGTTCCTTATCTGGAGAATAAATCTCCTTGGTGAAGGGGAGAGCTTGGATGTTTCTGTGTAAACACTCCAAAGGGCAGCAGCCTCGGGAGAGGGAGGGCTTTTCCCTCAGTGCATCAACAGCTCTGCCAAGCATTTCAGCTGTGCTGGCACTTTGTCTTCCCTGCTTACTCAGGTGTGAGGCTGCACCTGCTCAGGAGGCCTTATTCTTTCCCCTCCAACCTGACTTACCCCAAGCAACTTCTTTTTTTAGTTCACCCTGTCAAAAGAGGTGTTTGGCTGTTAAGCTTCCCCTTCCTATAAAAGTTGCTTTAAAAGTTGCTTTGGATCACACAGTGACACTTTCTGTGATTCCAGTTCTCTGTCCTAGGGAGTTCAAAACATTAACATTTAAAATGTCCCTGGGGGAGGCTCTCCAGTGCTCTTCTTGGCTCCTTGTCTTTTGACACTCCGTGTTCCTGGGGATGTCATGGCCATCCCAGCTGTGGAACTTGGGTGCGTAGCAACCTCCAGGGCCTTGCTGTTTTCTCCCTCTGGAGAGAGAGGGAAAAATTGATCCACATAACTTCATGCTGACTTAGTCAGTGTGTGCAGCTTTACCTAAAATGGAGAACTTGCAGCCAGCTCCGACTTTCATTGGTAAGGGCCAGTGAAACCTTCAGCTCTTGGTGAGTTGTTGTTCCCCCTTCCCCCCTGCCCTAAATGATGGTTTAGCACAGAGCAGGCATGTTCCTGTACTATTTAAATCCCACACATTTCTGCAGAGGCTTCATCTCCATTATTTGAGGACAAGTGCCTCCACATGGTTCACATCTTCGCTTCCAGAGAAGCAGTGGAGTCTGTTATATCACCTGGCACTGATTCATATACCAGCAATGGAAATGATGTTGGCTTGGAAATCTTCTCTCAGGAATGGCTCTGGACTACTTTCTGTTGACTCACAGGGTTTCTGTTGCTCCATGGAATTGTTAAAGTTTCGAGTTTCTAATTTTATGCTGGCATGCCGATGGGATGAGGCTCTGCCAGTTACATACAGTCCCAAATAACCTTTTCTTGATGGGTGTCTACAATCTCCTAACAGAACATAAAACAAGACAACAGCTATCCAGTGATTAAATTTGTTTTACACTGTGTGCTTCCAGGTTCTTTTGCGCAGGGTTTTGTGGGTGCTTATTATCTTCTGCCAAAGATCCTTTAATGGTGAAAAGACTTTTTTCCTCATTTTGAAAGGACTCTAGAAATAGCCATTATTCTGCATCTCTCTTTGTAAAGGACATGTGCCATTCTGGATGGACTGGGGTGCAAGAAGTCCATATTTGTAGTGCTTGAGGTGTCTGAAGAGAGAGAGAGAAGCCACACGAAGTACAGTGTCATGCCAACAGTGTGTTCAGCCCATAAACGCTGAGAGAGAACAACTTTCACAGCTGCGTTGGGAGGAGAAGTGCGCTGAGCACTGTCACGGGTTCTGTGCTGGAGGAGGGGTGCCTGTGTCTGCCCAGCTCCACAGGGGGTTTTCCCAAGAGGCTTCTGAGCATCATCTGTAGCTGAAGGCCAGATCCTGTTAGTAGCTGCTGGGAGACTTTATATGGGTTGGCATTTGCCCTAAATGTGTGAATGGGTTTGGCAGGATGGCCTGGGAGCCGGAGGGGCTTGAGGAACATTGCAAAGGTTCGGGTGCTGCTGCTCACTGTCGCTGCTCAGCAGTAGCACTCCTGCCCTGTTGTGCTCAGTGCTTCCCTGAAGAAACGGCTTCCAACAGAGTTCTCATCACTGTGATTCCCTTGTCAACAAATACTGACTATTGTAGCATTTTCCAGAGTAAGTTCAGTGTTGGGAAAACCTTTCCCAGACTTGAAAGGCTCTGAAGAAGGAGGAAAAACCCTAACTGAACACACCTCCTCCCCCAACCCATGTCTGGGGGCCAGCAGGCCACAGTTACAGCGCTGGGGAGTTGGAGAGAACCAACATCTCTGAAAGACACATCTCTCACCTACCACCAGCAGCAGCTGTGACCTTGCTCAGCTGCAGAGTACTGCTCCAGTAGAAATGGAAAGTTTCTGTAGTAGTTTCTGTGAAAGTAATTATTTGTTGGGCTCGGTGTATGTCAGTATTTACTGTGATTCAGCTCATGGCTCGTGTTGGGAATTTTTTTGAGCTAGTAGCCAGCACGACTTGGGGCAGAACTCGAGGGATGGTGGTGCTGGGAGGACAGGGCCAGGCCGGCTTTGTCTGAAGTGTGCACTGGGCAATAGTGAGAGGTGAAAGACACCAGGCTGTGCCTCTTCCCAGACCACTTCAGCTGAATGGAGCCAAACACATCCATAGCCATGAGGGAAAATGCCACTTACTTGCTTCCTTTGTAGACAGGCTGCTGTTCTGGCTCCTGTGGCCATTTGGATACACAAAAGCCCCTGAATTTCTCACCTGGCTGCATCTTTGATGAGAACACGCCGAGGCTTGTGCTCTTCATCCTTGTGAGGCTGAAGTGGTGTGTGGCTGAACAGTGCAGTTCCCTCCCTTGCAGTCAAGCCAAATCCATTCCCACACCATAGTACAGGTATTGGCCTTGCCCTTCCTGCTCTGGAGATGCAGCACATGGAATGTGTGTTTCCAGTGCCCTGCCTTCTAACTTGGGCTGTATTTTGGGGCAGCTGCCAGGCTCTCCTCCATCCCCACTTCTTAGAGAGAGCTCACTGAGCTGCTCAGTCTGGAACAGATCCTTTTTGTACAAGAGCTTTTAGTTTTGCTGTGGAGTTTGTTTGTTTGTTTGTTTTACTCTTAATTAACTTCATTTATATTAAGTCTTTTTAAACTAAGCTTGGTCAGGACATTTACCTTGCCCCAGACAGCAGCTGATCTCTGATAACTGTGCCTGATCCTTTAAGCAAAGCTGGAGAAGGTCTGTCTGAGATGAAATAGAAGTGTATACATGTATAGTTATTTAAATAAAGAGGATTAGAAACTGATTTAATTCTTTGCAGTTTTGCTGAAGATCTCTCTGCAAAAGAAGTCATTGAAAAAGAGGATCAAGAGGAAAGAAGTTTGCAGGAACTGACTGCTGGCCAAAGGTTTTATAGCTTTTGTAGCCCAAGAATATATGAAGTAGATTCTTCTCAAGTGACCATATTTCGGCACCTTTCTTAAGCATTTGTCACATAATTAAGTACAGCATCTGATTCTTCCTGTGAATGTCAGGGCATTCTGACATTTGTACATGAAATTTGTTGTCAGTTAATTTCTCGAAAGGAACTTTTGCAAATCTGTTACTTTGTACAAATCAGTATGTGTGTATATGTGCCAGTTTATCATTTATTTTGAATCTGTAATTTTAACACCCTTTGGGTATAAGTGCTGTGGTAACAAACCCTGCTAGTTCGGGAGCTGTGTGGTGATAAAAGGATTACATGGCAAGGAAAATGCTTAAAGAAAGAAGGAAAGCAAATGCTTGGGTGGGAGGATAGGAAGGGATGATGGACTGAGCAAGTCCTGTTAACCAAGACTTGCAGTTCCTGGTAGTTTATTTAATACCCTTGCTTGAAATCTCTCCTTTATATTAAATTAGCTTGGGCCAGAGTTCTCTTCAGCTGTAGCTGTGAAAGTTACTCATGAAAAAAATCATGAAAATTTCATGAAAAATCATGAAAAAGCAGCAGTGGATGGGTGACTGTGTGCATTTAACCAACCACTCCCACTGGAATGACCTGGGAGGCTCAGAGCCAGTCTGGTTTGGGCAGTGTCGATGTCAGAGCAGGGGTTTCAGCTTTTCTGCGTGTGCTCAGTTTCTTTGCTTGCAGGTGTGAAACTCTCCGTGGTAAACCCTTCCCTCACAGACCTTGCTTTATGTTTGAAACTGGAAAAAATGAAGGTTGATGTGACTGTTTTCAATTCAGGCTATTCAGATCCAGTGTCTGTTTTGAAATAAGGCTTTACAGACTGTATTTTTTGCCGCAGATTTCACTGTCATTGTTGATGATTTCTGCTTTTTCGCTGAGTTGCTGCGCTTTGTGTTTTTCACCTGCTTCTGGAGCTTGTTTTCCTCTTGTACCTGACCTTTGTTTGTGTGGCACGTCTTGATTCTATTCTGGTACTCCATGCCTTTTGTCTTAAGGCTCTTCTTTTAGAGCTTTGCCTCCAAGGGCTCACTAGAAATTGGTCTGAATGTGCCATTGAATTCTGGGGTATAATGGAGTTGAGCTGATTTGTGGTAATTAGCTTCAAATTGTCCTGTTACTGTTGCCACTTTGAGGGCAGCCTTCCAGGATCAAAAATGTAAGGAATTGAGTTGTGTAAGCCTGAAATTCTTGCAGAATTACATCCTGAGACAAACTTAATGCAATGGTCTAGCAAGATGTCTTCCAAGGAGTTTACAGTTCCACTGTTCAGTTCCACATTTCATCATCCATCAGTCCCTGCCCTTGTGTGTGCCAGCTGAATGTGCAGAACTGTTTTGCTTAATGCACCTATGGAGCAGCTGAATTTTACTTATTTTTCTTCTGTCCTACCCCTCTTTGGAATTTACTGATGTTACCTGTTTGATATTTGGGTACTTTTGAAACAGCTTTTGATCTTAAGTGCTCACCTCACCCCCTCTTCTAATTTTGAGTTGTATTTTTATTTTTTTTTACTAGGTTGAGACTGAACTGAAGTTAATCTGTTGTGACATTCTGGATGTACTGGACAAACACCTCATTCCAGCAGCTAACACTGGCGAGTCCAAGGTTTTCTATTACAAAATGTGAGTACCTCCTTGAGAGGAAAGGCCTGAAATAGAGACAGAAATTAAGTAGCTGTAATAAGAACTTAATATGAACTGTTATGCAGCTCTTAGATGTAAGAAACATCAATTTTAATTGAGCTGCTGATGTAGAAATCACATCCCTACTTGGGTTCTATTTTTTTTTGCATGAGCTGAACACTAGTAAAGAGAAGAAAATAAGGTTATGTCCTGTAGTGATGGTTTAAAATGCCCTCAGCTCCTGGTGCAGTGTTGATAGTAACTGAGTAACTGGTGTGTAAGTATCTAAACAGAGTTTAATTTAAGCTGTTCATTCAGTGGCTGGTGGGGGAACGAGGATTACTGACTTCCTCCTGTTTCTGTTGGCAGGAAGGGGGACTACCATAGGTATCTGGCTGAGTTTGCCACAGGAAATGACAGGAAGGAGGCTGCAGAGAACAGCTTGGTGGCTTACAAAGCTGCTAGTGATATTGCAATGACAGAACTCCCACCAACACATCCCATCCGCTTAGGACTTGCGCTCAACTTCTCTGTATTCTACTATGAAATTCTTAATTCTCCTGATCGTGCCTGCAGGTAGGTGGTGACTGGGAATATGGGAATCTTGTGTGAATACCAAACAAGCCAGAAGTATTTGCTCCTTGTATAACTGCTTTTCCTGCTTTCTTCCTGCTGATGTTTGCTCTGGTTGATGTCTATTCACTGGGAATATTTTCAGCATCACTGTTTTCTTTGGAGTCCAGAGCCAAGTGTTGGTGTGGGAGCAATGATATATGAGAAGCAGGATTGTGATAACCTTGAATTGATCACTTAACGGCAGTTCAGCAGTGTGCCAGGTTAACTCTGTGCACGCCCTTAAACTGCCCAAGGTGTGAGGTGATTCAGCTTCTCTTGCACAAGCTGGGAGGGATGGTGGTGCTGATTTCTGTGACCTGTGAGCATTTACAGAGTGGCAGTGATTGAAGCAAACACCATTTATCTTCTGTCACTGCAGGTTACACTAAGTTTTTAGCAGCCTGTAATCAGTTGTATTGCAAGATGTAGAAATGTTTAATGAAACCAGTATTCTTGAGTAAAAAGTTTCTTAAAGCACACACAGTGACTGGTGTTAACCCGTGCTTCTGGATTGTGTTCAGCAATATTTGTTAAATCTTTGTTCTGTCATTGCAGGTTGGCAAAAGCAGCTTTCGATGATGCTATTGCAGAACTGGATACACTGAGTGAAGAAAGCTATAAGGACTCTACACTTATCATGCAGTTGTTACGTGATAACCTGACACTATGGACTTCAGACATGCAGGGTGATGGTAAGTGAGTCCTGCTGGGAAGGCTGCATCCCTGACCCAGGAAACAGAGCGTGGAGATGGAGAGGGCTTTGATGGTTTGCTTCTGTCTCTCCTAATTATGACCCTCCTGCACTCCTGTCCTACCTGAATACTGGGTGAGGTGATAGGGATGACACTGGAATCTTTGGAGCAGCTTCTCAGCTCTCACTTGAAGGAAGGAGGTGTGGAATTAGCACCACTCTCCCCACGTGGCACCTGTGATAATTGTAAAAGCAGTGACTTAATTTATTTCATCTGTTCTTTCTTTCTGCTTGTCATGTTCATCTCTGGCTGTCGCTCCAACCAGATGTGAATTTCCCGTGCAGGAGGAAGCACTGCAGGTGCTTTAGTTCCCCTTTATTCCAGGTCACTGCATATTCTCATTGCCAGAGCAAATGCCAAATGTGTCACCTGGCGGTGCCAGAGGGTGGGACCATGGGCTGCTTCTGTTCACTAGCAAAGGATAGTACCAATTTTTGAAGTGGTTTTGGCACACTGAAGGGTATAAATCTGCTCATTTTAAGGTTTCTCTCTTGGAGAGACAAGTGAAAAGAGCTGACTTTCTTTACTTTTAACTTGGAGGGGAAGAATTGAGTCCTGTTAAGACTATTTTGGGTACCTACAAATGCCCAGAGCTTAGAAACACCACTGCCAAACTTCACATAAATATGTGAGTGTCTTAAATTTTTGGTAAGCTGTTCCTTATAGCCACACAGCATTCCTGGGGATGCTTCACTGGTGGTGTTTGAAAGCAAATGCAGAATCTTCTGCATTTTCCTGACTCCCGGTTTTTATGTAGGGTCATGGATTTGTTTTGAAGTGTTGTTACTCCATAGCTTCTCACTGTGCTCTTTGGGCTGCTGAGAGAGCTGGGAATCCTGTAAATGTGTGGGGTCTTAGCTCCTGGTTTACTCCCCATCCCAGTGTTTAAGGCTCTTGCACCTCCCTTTTCAAGGATGTAAGATGACCTCATGGTGCAGGATGGATCCTGGATGCTTCTGTAGACTCTTGTAACCCTGTGGGTGTTGGATGCCTTCCTTGCCATGGTGGGCATTGGAGAAAAGAAATGTGTTTCAAATTCCCACGGTTAAGATACAGCCTTTGCTTTTTTTATTGGAACCAAATACCCTGGTGTTCTGTGGAAGTCATTTCAGTGCAGTAGCAAGGCTGGATCAATGTGGGATAATACCAATATCTTCCAAAGAGTATCTTCCAAAAGCTCTTGATTTGGCCACAGCTGATGTGTCTCATGGATCTTGGATATTGTAGAAGTTCCACAAGACTATTTACAGCCTCTTTCGATTTTGCAAAAAGAAACAGAGATTTGAATTTCGTGCTCCACAGCATGGAAAACAGACATTTTGGTTCTTCCTGAAGTATTTCAGATTATCCTGGTTACTGGTGCCAGAAAGATTACAGGATTGAAAATATTGTAGGACTACTGAAAATCGTGGTGGAATTTTTCGGATCCAGGAAAAGAAAGTGTTTATGTAGAACGTTTAGACACAGGTGCAAAGTTAAGTTTCCTCATACTTTGCCAATAATCTGAGTGCGTTTCCAACTGATGCTTCCAGAGCTCCATATTCCCAAACGAGCAGAGCCTTTGAACAGTGAAATCAATAGTGGCACAATTAGCAGTTTCCAAGGGGTGGGAGAGGCTTGGAAAGGGCATTAAGCTTTGGCATTCAGCTTTTCCCTGTTGCCATTTCAGCCGTGCAGGGGGTAGGGATGGAAAGCAGGCATTTCCCAGCTGCTGCACTCCCATCCCAATCCCTGTAGCTTTCCCATGGCCTAGATGAGTGTTGAGTTTATTTCCACGCTTGTAATGTCATCTCCATATGATTCCTGTTCTCCCCTTCTTTCCTGCTGTATAGATTCCTAAAGGAAAGTCCAACTGTTCATTTCCTAAAAACTCTACTTTGTAAGTCTCCTGTTGTGGCTCACTGGAGTTTTCAGTGTCAGTGTTCCTGTCACTAACAGTGCCTGCCTCTGTCACCCGCTGCTGACAAACGCTCGTGTCCCTGCTGCCCCTCAGGGCTGAGCCCTGGGGCACCTGTCCCCCTGCCCAGGGATGATGTGCTTGACTGAGATCCAGAGTAACTCACGTGTTTGGGAATTGAGCTGCAAATCTGGATGGATAGAAGAATATTTGGGCATGAAAAGTACTTTCACAGTGGCCTGGTAGAGGAGTATTTGCCTAAATGTGTGTTGGTTAGAGCATGCTCAGATCTTCTAATCTGGATTAGGGCCTCTGCTTTCCTCTCTTAAATGATGTGATGTGGAATTCTATCTATAAACTTCGTTGTTAAATGCCCTGTGCTCCTAGGCCCCCTCTTCCAAAATCCACCTCCTGTTGTACCTGGTGGTAATCCTGAATCTGGACGTTCTCTGAGCAGACATTGTGGTTATCTGCTGGAAGTCATCAGTCTCATTTGATTGGGTTTTATTGCAAATTGGGTTTTAATTACTAATTTCTGTTTATTATCCTTAAGAGAGTACCATCTTATGTGGTTTAAGATAATTGTAAACACTTTTTCAGTCTCCCTTACCAATTAAGTGAGTTGTGCATGTGTGATGGCACCAGCTGAGGTACCTGGAACTTTCCCAGCTGCAGCAGAATTTTGGCAAAACCCTGCAGAAGGTGTTGCATGGGGCTCCCTGGGGCAGCTGGAATGTAACCAAACTACAGGATTCTCATGGACAGACCCCATTCCACTGCATGGCACAGCCTGGTTGAACAGAGAAATTCAGTTCCACAAGATGTTTTTCTCTAATAACCTCAAGCCCGGGGTTTCTTGTCAGGTTGGACTTCTGCAGTAGGGTGTTTTTCATACCTTTGGTAATTCCTGCAATCAGTGTAGTATAAAATTGCCTGAAGTATTTTGCTGTTGTTGAGACTTGAGTGGGCTTGGGCAGAAAAAAGTAGAGATGAGGGTTTGGGGAAGGTATTTCCTGATCCAAGGATGTTGATCCACAGCTCTTCCGATGGTTTCTGCCTTGGCTGCCCAGCCCTGGCTCCGCAGGACTGCTCACCTGCGTGGTGCCAGTTTTCAGGGCTGGGTTTGTTTGTCCTCACGTGTTCTAATGGCCTGGCTGCAGTTGTGTGTGGGGGTGCAGGTGATTCCAAGGCTTAAATTCCATGGAACGCTTCACTCTGGAACTGGCGATGTGGAGTGGGAGAGTGAGCGTGTATTGCATGGAACTATTAATCTCTAGGTGCTTGTTAAGCCTTTCTGCAGCTCTCTGTTTTAAATGGTAACATTTTGCTTACTTCTTCCCACTTGCACAGGTGAAGAACAGAATAAAGAAGCGCTGCAGGATGTGGAAGATGAAAACCAGTGAGACACAAAGGCCAACAAGAGAACCCATCTCTGACCACCCTCCCCCTTCCCCACAAAAACCCTCAGTGTCACTCTGAGAACCACCAAATCTGACTTTTACATTGGGTCTCAGAATTTAGGTTCCTGCCCTGTTGGGTTTCTTTATTTTTATTTTTTTTACACAGTTTAAAAGTTCTTAAAGGCAAGAGTGAATTTCTGTGGATTTTACTGGTGCCAGCTTTTAGGTTCTTTAAGACACTAACAGGACTGCGTAAAGGCTCTTTCAGCATTACTGTATTGTCTCTGCCAGCTGTGGTGACATTGCCATCAGACCTGGATGTGACACCTGAAGGCCGTGTAGGGAAAGATTGGTCCTGGCCAGGTAGTGCTCATGTGGTGGCATCTTTCTTTTTTTTATAACTGTTTAAACTGAATTTTATACCAATGTTTCAACTTAATTGGGTGTTTAGCTTGAAGTTGCGAGGTTGCATTTGGGACATTTATTGTAGTGGTTTTACTGTATAAAAACAAAAAGTTTCCAAACTGCTGAAATGTTGCTGAAAATCATGGTGCTGGTAACAGTTCAACAATCCGTGGCTGCTCATTCTTGCCTGTTCTTTACTTTCCCTCCAAGCAGGTTAGCATTGAAGGTGGCATTGATAAGCCTGCATGCGTGTTCAATATTTTTTCTTTTCTCCCTCCCCTCTCCCCATCTCCCTTCGCTCGCTCAACCTCTTTTGTTCAGTATGTGTAACTTGAAGCTAATTTGTACTACTGGATATCTGACTGGAGCCACAGATACAGAATCTGTATTGTTCTTACTGAAACACAGCATGGAATTAACATTAAACTTAAATAAAACAAACCTAAATTAAAAATGCCAAACATCACTATGACTTTCTTTTAGAAGAATAACTTTCCTTTGTTGCTTGTACTAGGAACAGTTGGAGGGGGAGAGAGCAGCAGGAACAGCCTTGTTCTTCAGACAGGAGATAAGGAAGATTTGGTCAGAGCGTGAGTTGTGCTGCTGGGAGCAGCCCTTTTATCCAGTCTTTCCCTGTATAAAACCCTGGGAAATGGTGCGTTCCTCTCACCTGCTGTTGCAACACTTCTCATCCACTCCAGTCCCATGGCTGGAGAGAAGGGACACAGGTTATTTGCTCTGCTGGGAAGAACCTGCTCCTTGTAGTGGACACAGAGATGGGGCTGGGGCTCAGCCTGCCCCTGGAACACGTAAGGAAACTGCACCAAAGACATGGGGGGTTGGTTTTTTTGTAAAAATTTATTCAGCATAGTCTGGCAGAGGTTATACACCGACATCTGCAGCGTGCTCTGCACACACTGCAGCACATCCAGGGGGGATGGCCTGCAGTGTATCCCACATTCCAGCCTGGAGCAGGGCTGGACAATGGACAGTGTCAGGAACCAGAGGAGACGGAGCTGAGGGGGTGAGAGAGGCAGCGTTGGGTGAGATTCATTCAGGGCTGGCTGTGGCTGCAGCAGGATGCAGGGGAAGATGTCTAAGGCAGGTAGAGCAGGATGCACAGGCTGGGCTGTGGAGCTGTGCCGTGGATGCAGCAGGAATTCCCCACGGAGCCGTGCACCCTGCAGCTGCTGGGTTAAAGGAAGGTGCCGAGGAGGAATCTGTGCTGCAGCCAGCAGCCACCCCCTGTGTCCCTGGAGCTGTGGGGCGGCAGCAGCAGTGCCCAGCCCTCCCTCGTAAGGCAGCACTGAGGCACTGATAGAAATACAGTGGGAATCAGACTTCCAGTTATTGCTGGGAACAAGAGGAAAAGCCATTTTTCCTGAAGGTGCTGCTCTGAGCCTGCGGAGCTGGGTGGGGAAGGGGCAGTGGTGAGTTCCAGACAGGGAGAGGGAAGACGGGAAAGCTCATGTTCATCCCATGGCCAGCCCAGAGCAGTGGTAACCTCTGCAGTTTGTATTACATCATGTTTGTGTGGATATGAAAAATTCCTACGGTATAAAAATAGAGAGCAAGAAATGGGACAGCTGACTTCAAAAAAAGATAAAAGTCTCTGGATCCTGATCAGTGAAGTAGTTACATGATGGGTTTTTCAGGTTATACCTTGTAACCATAAACTAAAAACCAAAAAAATTCCAAATCTAAAACATAAAAGTTTCCACATCAACTCCATCTCTCGTAGTGCATCTCATCCTTGGCTATAAAGTATTTACATGTTTTACTCATTTACACAATATGGCTTCACTATATTTGTAACACAAAGCATTAAAACATCTCCGAGCAAAATTCTTCATAAAACATTCTGAATACAAAGTTTGGCATTTCACTGATTTGGCTGAGAAAGCAGCAGAGTTACTTGTTTTCCGAGTGTGCCTTTTTTTTTGGTGGTGACAAGCACAAATTTTGGTCATTTCCATCAGGGCTTAACCTCTCCCTTAAAGCCCAGCTGAAGGTCCCGAGCTGTGGGTGCGGGGAGGCTGTGCTGGCCCCCACGTTCAGTCGGGTAGGGAAGAGAGGAGAAGGCCGTTGTTTGGGATTTGAGAGTAAGACAAGAGAGCAAGGATGTATTTTGTGGTTGTTCTGAAAGTGCAGGTCTTTGGTAATAACAGAAAGAGCAAAGCGAGGAAGGGGGGGGTTGCTGGGAACAATGTTCAGCCAATTCCGTGGAGGGAAAGGTCCTGGCACAGGGAATTTTTCATCATCGGGAATTCAACCGAGGAGCAACCTGCAGGAGAAGGACAGGTTTGAAAGCGTGTTCAAAATGCTGCAAAAGGTTTCATTCCTGAACATCCTGAGGCAGGGCAGCCTGGGGTCCTAATGAGAGCTCTCAGCTCTGCTGGAAAGGGAGTCAGTGCAGTCTGGATTTGTTCTGGGTTTGTTTCTGAATAAGCTGGGATCTGACAGTGCATAAATCAGCTGTAGGGCTGATCTGACTGCCAGGATCACCACAAACAAGCTGAGAAAGGGGAGAGGGTTTTTAAACGTATTTAAAATTTGATTTGCTATGGAGTAAATGAATCCTGGGGTGGGGGGAATAAAAAGTGAGTGCTAGGACAGTCCCTTGCTGAGTGTGAGTGAGCTTGGCAGCCCCTCAGGGCTGCAGGAGCGCCGTGCCCAGCCCCAACTGGGGGAAAGGCTGGGATAGCAGGGCACTCCCGTTGGCAGGAACATCCCATGGCACATGTCCCATGTCAGAATGCTGGTTTGGATCCAGGGTAAGTGATCCCCAGCCCACACTCACCACTGTTAGATGCCCATTCTTGGCTTTGGCTATGAGCAGTTCTGATCCCGAGATGAAGTCGATGATCCCTTCTTTGCCCTGTCCCACTGTGAACTTTATGCTGTGAAGAGCAAAGGGTGAGAACAGCTCTGGTGAGCATGGGGGACTCTGCAGGAGCTGGGTGTTAACAGCTGCAACAGATCTGCTCTGGAGCTTGGGTTGAGGTGGATTGGGGTCTTTGGATGGGGTACAGGAATGTTTCCTTCAGGGCTGAAGCAGAGCCGAGGCACGGCCCTGGTGCCGCTCACCTGCCCTGGTTGATGTTGACGTTGTTGATTTTGTTGGCCAGAATGGCTGTTTTTGTCAGTGTCTCAATCACGTGGTCACTCTGCAGGACAACGTCTCCCTGGGAGGAGAGTCCATGCTTTAGGATCGTGGCTTTGGTGTCACTGTACCAAAACTACCCAGCTGTAAGGGACAGGGGACAGGGACAGCACCAGAACAAGCACTGCTGAGCCCCAGCTCAGGGAGCACAGGGAAATACCAGTGAAAGGCCCTTTGGAGCTGGCACAAAGTCACATCCCTGTCACCCTGTGTGCCCCCCTGTGCCTTTCACCCTTTCTCCAGTGGGGGCTGGAGGAAGGAGGGATGAGCCCCCAGTACCTTCTGCTTGTTGTCCTCGCACTGCACGTGCAGCACAAACAAGTTGTCGCTCAGGCTGCTGACGGAGATGCCTGGGGGAGAGACGGGAGCGTCAGCAGCACTGCCGGGACCTGGGGGGTGCTCCACAGCCTCTCCCAGGAACGCAGCAACTGTTCCCACACAGCACAGCTGAGAGGCTGCAGGGGGGCTGAGGGGAGAGGCTGCAGCGAGCACACTGCAGCAGGCTCAGCAGTTCTCCCCCTCCCAAAGAATCGGGTCCCTGTTGGATATTCTGAGGGCCAAAAGCTGCAGCAGTGGCCCAGGCAGCTGCTGTGCAGGAACGGTGCAACTGCCCTGTGGCAGGGCCCTGCAACTGGGAACTCACTCGGGGGAGGGTTGAGGGAGATGAATTGAGTCATTTTGGTGACATTTTATGGAGCTTCATTTTAGAACAACTCAATTACAAGATACTAAAACGCGTGCCAGGATCAGCTCATCCCGTTCTTGTCCAGGACAAGGACAAATTAGGGTTTGTATGAGAACATTAAGAGGTGCAGCTGAGGTGCAGGGTCAGGGGAATGCCCAGCCCCATCCCTGTGCCATTCCCACCTGTCAGGTTGGAGTAGTCGATGCGCTGCTTGATCTTGGACTCCTCCACCACGATGGCCGAGCTCTGGGTGAGCAGCAGCTGCCGCGCCCTCGCCTTGTAGCCCCTCCTGTCGTACTTAACCACGGGCACTGCGTACTGAAACACGAGTGAGCAGGGCCAGATCCCACCTGGGGCACTGCCAGCCCCCAGCAGGCACCCACCAGGTCCTGGGGAACTGGGAATGCAGAAAATTCTCCGTGCCAGAACTTCCTCGCTGCCCCAGAGCAGCTCTGCACACACCCTGGTGGCTGCACTGCCTGAGGGCTTGGGAAACCCAGGTTTGGTGTCACTCTGGGGGTTTCCCCCTTCCTCTCCAGCTGTAACCCATTCGGTTCTTAACTGACATCATTCAACTGCCCAAATCTCCACTTTCTAATCCATCAGCTCTTCCCAGACTGTCCTCTAAAGTATTACAAACTTAATACAATGTAAAATTCTTGCTGTACTTTCTCCAGAAATCTAATCTGCCCCTCTGCTGAGTAACTGTGGGAGCTTGACAAAAGTATTGGGACACATCTCTCACCTTAAGTGCTTCATTTTCCAACGCCTGGAGGACTTTAGTATTTATTTCTTCTCTACCTGTATTAAAACCAAAGAGGTGGGAGGGGTCAGAAAGGAACTTCCAGCAAGAAAAGAGTAAATCAATCCCCCCTTTCCTTCCTCCTGTTAAACTTGGCAACCCCTACTCACCCAGTCGAGTGTTGATGAAGAGCCTGGGAACACTCTGAGGATAATTGTCTTTCTTACCCTTGAAAATCTCACTGGCAATTACTTTTTGTTCCAACTGCAAGGACAGAAGAAGAGTTCTTGTTTAGTATAAAATTTCTCCTCATTAAAAGGATACACTGGTGTTCTGAGATGTTCCCTTTGTGGTTTTATTAGCTGTCATCATTTAGTTCCTGTTTGGATAAGGAGTCACCCTAAACCTTCAGTCCCTCAGAGGTAGCAGAGTTCCAGCCCCTGCCACTGACCTGAGCTCTGGGCTCCTTTGCTCCAAGAACAAACCAGGGACTGGGAAAGTGGGAAATCCCCACTGCTGTCCTTGGGGCCAGGGCTGTGACACAGGACAAGGCACCTGGAATGATTTACAGGGAAAAATGGGGATGAAAGAGGCTCCTTACCAGCCAGTCTGGTTTGCTGGGGGAAAGCAGCTGCTGAGCTGAGTTAATCCCATGTCCTGAATCACAGGCTCAGCCCCACCCAGAAGGTGAGAGATTGTGCAGTGGAAAAACCTCCATGGCAGTTACAGCCAACATCTCCTATTATGTCTGTTTACTGAGCTTTTTTTTTTTAATATAAAAACTGCCTCCCCCTACCTTTCCAGGAGATGAATCAAATCTCAGTATCATTTTTATTCTTTTTAGCTGCAACAGAGCAGCTGAAACTGTTCCTGTAACTTCTCTGTTTGGAAAATGACTGGGTTTGTGTCTGCAGGATTCTTACTCTCTGCTTTACATGGTACAGGCAGAATAATGCAGTTTCTTATATTTTTAGCTTCCACGGGCAGAGTAACAGGGCCTTTCAATAGAGAAATTATGTGGGGGCTTGGCTCCACAGACGGTTTCAACAGTACCTATTCAAATACGTACAGAATGGGGTCTTTTCTGTGCACATTCCAGTCTTGCAGTGTTTTGTCTCTAACCTAAACCCAAATCAAAGACCCTGTTCCTGTGGCACCCCAGAAAGCAGCGATTCACAGCCCTCCAGCTCCCCACTGCTGCCCCGAGCCCCAGTGCAGGGCCCTGGCCCTCCCACCCAGCTGCTCCTCTCCTCCATTTCCTACAGGCTCTTGGGAACGTCAGGGAAACCCTGCAAAGGCGCCCCGTACCTGCTGCTTCCACTCGGGGCTGATCCTCTTGCAGTAGGTCCAGACCATGTTCTGCATGCAGAGCCTGCGCAGGAGCTGCGACGCCTGCGGGGAGCCCAGGGGAAAGGGACGGGTCAGAACTGGGGACAAACCACAGGGACATATCCAGCAGCCCAGAGCCACTGACAGACCCACAGGGAC